>WEIT01031026.1:957-13086 GCA_013389985.1 Dryoscopus gambensis
AAGTTACTGCATTTTCCACTGTTGATGTGCCTAGAGTCTGCCAGTCTCACAAATGAAGTTGTTCTTAAACCTTTTTTGCTTTTTTTTTACAATCCTGTTTTCTGGGAGACACCAATCCAAAGACAAAATTAGGGAAAGGTAAATTTTAGGCAAGTGTTCTTTGACTTAAGATATTGTACAAATAAGATAGGGATAATAGTATGTGTTAACAAATTCCTGTAAATCCCTGACATCTATTTGGAGCTATGTTAAATTGCATTAGCATCATTATTACCTTTACCCTTGCCAACATGTCTGTGACTGCTGCAGCACAAAAGCCCGGAGTGGAGACAGACAGTACTAAGAAACAATAAGTGAAAGTTGAAATAAAAAGAGAATATTGTCTGGAGTAGTGGTTGCCAAGCTGGAGAAGGGAATGCTTTTGAACTGAGGATGGCATTGAAAGATGAGCAGGTGAACCTTCACACATGAAAAGTAGAGCAAGAAATATATTCCTTCCAAATAGCATAATTGCTTCCAATTTTCAAATCTGTGAGATCCTAAAAAAAGATTTGAAGAGGAAAAAGTAGAGAATTGGAAGGGGTAGCTATGGAGTTTGACTCTCAGAAGTGACTCAGAGTTATACAAGGCTTTCCAGAAGGAACCAAGGTAACTTGAAAAATAGATTAGAGATAAAGGGAGCTAAAAAATAAATAAGACACATGTAAAATTAAATGTGACCTAAAAAGAGCCTGGGGATTGAAGTCCTTTCCTAATATTGCCTTTAGTAAGAAATGGAAAGAAAAGGAAGGCTTGGCAATTAGAAGACAATTGAGATCATGTAACAACAGCTACTGATAAAAAACCAGATTTGGGAGTACTTGGAAAATGCAAACAGAGACAAATCAATGATTACAGATGATGCTTAATCACTGAGACTCTCTGAATGTCTGACCACTTACAAAGACTACTGGCAATGGGAATGGCACCAGACACTCAGGAAAAGAAAAGACATTGCCCAATACCAGAACAGAAAAAAGAGGGATGACTGATGATAATAGTTGTTATTATTATACATATATTATTATTATAGTAAGGACAGCTAATAGATAAAGTGTACTATGTGATAAAGCTATAGAAAAGAACAGTGTGATTTCGTTGTGCTTTCATGAAAGGATCGCAACATGATGGACAGAGACAGCAGTTTTTATCAAAATTTTGTATGATCTTTGACCTATACTTTTCTTACTATGTGGACAAATTTGAGCAACATTTCTAAGGTGAACAACAGAAATTATTGTGGTCTGGAGAAATGACTGTTAGGAAAGATTTAAAGAACTAAAGTAGTATGGCAGTCAGACAGTGACTGAGAGAAGAAAATGCAGCAAGAAATGACTGCTTGATGACTTGAACATTGAGATGAAAGAAGAACAGAGGTATGTCACCTTATAGAAGCTTATAAAGTCATAGACCATTACCGAGAGTCTTTGTCCTGGCTGAGAAACAGATAGGGAAATTCCGTAATTCTCATCCATCCCTACCCTACAGTAGGCCAGATCTGTCAACATTGAGTTCAGTTTAACTAGAAAATAATGTCATAGGCCTCTGGAAATCAGGATTAAGCATAAATCCTGATGGTGAATGAAACTGGATGATCTTGTTCCTTGTAAAATATGTCCAAAGTTGGTTTGGACAATTTTGTCTCTGTTTTTCAGCCTTTATATTTTTATCTTTGTCTTCTGTGCCGGTAGCTCATACCTATCCAGGAAAGTATGGTGCCTTGGATCACCAGTACCTGGCCCAGGTTATTCCCAAGTTAAGACTGAATGCAGCTGTTAGCTGTTGAATGAAGCCAAAATTATGCTATAGGACTTGCTGTGGTTTCTACCATGTAGATGATTGTATGTCAGGATGAATCTGTCCTTAGACATGCTATGTTTATTCCAAAAGCTGAAAAAAGACTTTTAAGTAAGAGGAACTGGCATAATATCATCCAGACTCTGGACTGTGCTTGAGCACCCTTTGTGTCATCTAACTGCATGAGTCTTGGAGAAAAAAAGGAAGGAATTTGTGGGTGTCTCTGAATGAAAGAAAAGCAATTATATGTGTGATTAGGTCAGACAGATCCACATACAGATAGAGTTTATGTTCCCAACTTTTAAAAAGCTGCTGGGAAATCCATATGCACTCCTAAAAGGGAGAATCTTTCTATCTCACTCCTACTGAGTCTCTCAGTGAAGATCCTTGTGTCTCTACTGTGGAGCAGATCTGCAATTTCCAGCTTAAATGCCAAAAAACCTATTTAATGGTCTGTAAAGCTTAAGAGGTCTTATAATGACAGCTTCACAAAGGCAGTTGTTGATCTTGGCACGACTACAGCCTGATATGATGTAGCTAGGTGTTAGTAAGCTTTTTTACAATGTCTCATGAAATCCTGATTTTCATGCTAATTTGAATAGTCTTTTCACATGAGTAATAAATATAAGTAAATAACAACAACAGCAACAGCAAAAATATAAGTGTAATAAATGTGTAAAATAATTATAAAGAAATAAAAATATATTTGAAATCGAATGCAAATATAAAACTTAATATAATTAATATGTTTATTGTATTTATACATAATAAATTATGGGTAGTTGTCTAGCAGAAGGCCAGAGATAGCATGAAAATGAGCATGAAAATGAGGAAAATTAGGCTTCTTTCCCTAGTTTTCAAAATTTAATGAATTCCAGATCGGGGAAATATACTGGTATTCTTTGTGATGCAAAACAATAGAATTACAAGATTAAATACCTTGGAAGACAGGAGGGTGGAACAGAAAGCAAATCTGATGAGTGGTTGCAGTTTTGGAAAAGAGCAAAAGCAGCCTGTACAGCATGAGACTGAAGAGCATCAAATAACTCAAGGGAGTATGACGACTCCTTTTCTGGTCCTGTGTCAGCAGTGTGGCTGGCAGCCTTTGCAGGCACGTTATCTTCACAAGAGAGTCGCACACATAGACACTCCACTTAGGAAACTGGAGAAATCACAGAAACAGAAGGCTGATCAACTTGAAATTAAATTTTTCAAGAGTTAATAGGCATGAATAGTGGGTTTCAAAGAAGTCAGTCATTTCAGACCGTATTGAAATTGGTTGGATTCAGCAGTAATTCCAAAGAGGCCTGTTTTTGAATCCATGTGATGAGGTGAGATTTTGGCTCCTTTTATTTATCAGCAGGGAAGATAAGATTCCATGCACTATATATTTGCAGAAAAATGATTCTGAATGATTTAAGGTGGTCTTAGAGTTTATAATTCAATGAATTAAGTAAACAATCATTGATTTTGACTATCTTTTTTTTATGTCTGCAATGTTTTCTGAGACCAACGGGCCTCCTGAGGAAGGAATATGTCATATCTCATGTGACACCTAACCTGGACTGAGAAAAGTGGCAGAAAATGCCCTTTTAAAAGATAATCCTGTCCTGACAGATGGATGGACTAAATAGATAGTAATAGTAATACTTTTATTGATATATGATCTGCTTATAACAGATAATAGCTCTTTTTGTTTTTAATTTGTCCAAGCCTTACAGTTCAATATAATACATCTATTGAAGTAGCAGAGGATTGCACAGGCAATCCTGAGGACAGAAGTAGGCCCTCTTATTCTATCCTGCTTCTTCCGTTCAGTTTAGGCACCCATCTCACTGTTTACAGTGCTTAAATTCAATCATATTCAGGCATGTATTTTTCAACCTGGACATAAGAATTTCCAGCCTGAAAGCCCTTAGATCCAGAAGTGATCAAAATTGAATCAATTTTAAGAAATAAAAATGCATTGAAAAATTGGGCAGTGGGCTAAAATATCAGTGTTTCAATGAAACCCAAATTTCTTTTGAAATGTTTTGGTATCTGAAAACAGCATGACATCGGCTATTTTATTTGTAATTTTGAAGCGTTTAAAGCTGCACCAGATATTGCTTACTGTCAGTCTCCCAGAAGAATTATATCCATTTCTCACAGAAGATATATATATATGTCAGTAGTAGATCAGAGAAAACAATTGTGAGTCATGATGTGGGGGAAAGAAACTGTTGACTCTGCACTTCTTTTGGTTTAATGATCCAGAGAACAGAGATGTGGTTGAAACATGAAGTCTGGAAGGCTCTTAGAGTTGATCAGCTTTGCTCTGAGGTTGTTCACCTTGCTAGTAAAGCTTTTATTGGAAATAAATGTGTATTATATATTTGAGATTAGAGAAAGAAACTAGAAAGTACAGTTCTGAGTATTTGCAGATGCATAATTACCTTATGAATTGCATGAATTTCTTCTTTTTTTTTTTAGTCAAAATGCATTTGCTTGAATTGTTGAACGAATGTCACAGCAGAGAGGATCTAAATTTATATGGTCTTAAGAAGTTAAATCTTAAGAAGTTAATTCTTAAGCAGCTAATGTCTAAGCTTTTTAAGTTTCCTAATCAGAGTGCCTGTAGACTGTATATAATGAAAAAAAGCCGAAGGAAAGTGTGAATAGAAAACTTTCTATTGATCACAACAAATTCCAATAAAGGAGGGAAGAAATCCTAACTCTCAGTTGTTTGAGGAGTCTTACCCAGCAGTTTACATAGCTTTTGGCTCATAAGGAGAAGTACTTTTAAAAGAAATATTCGGATGACATTTGAGCCTTGGATTCTAAAATCTCACTCCATCATCCCCTCAGAGTGTTCTCTTCATAAACTTTTCCAAATCAAATGTTGTGTCTTGTGTTTCTATGGTGTTGCCATTGTAGACAAACCATCTGCAAGCAGCTGGATTGTCTTCATCTGAGACTTCATCTGTCCAGCTAGGTAAGGTGGCTCATTTTGAGCCTGTGACGGAACTTGGAAATTTAGAGGGAAGTGATGCCATCTATAAGTAGATAACCTAAACCAGAGACCTCAGCTAACCTCTTCTACACTAAGTAATGTAACAGCTACTTGTGAGAGCGCATGTGTGATGTAATCTGAGTATCTACATCCACATGATGTGGAATGGACTCAGCACTGCTGCAAGAGGAGTATTGCCAGTTAAAAGGTGCCAGACTGCTCTGAAAAATGGCTCATCTTTTGAAGTTTTAAAACAATCTTATGGGAACTCCTTTGGAGTCCTTATATTTAGAACAAAATGAAATATCTTGGGGTGTAACAGAATCTGTTTGTGATGTACAGTATTTAAGAAAATCCATTTAAACCAAAGGGCAAACCGTCTGGCCTGATGAACCTGCTAAACCACGCCTTTGCTGCAATATGTTCAGAAAGAGAACATTACCTGAGATAAACTCAGCCAGCTGGTACTGGAGCAGCTGCGAGGGCTTGGGCTGTGCCACCCGCACACCCTTCAGCCATGGCCCATCTCAGCCACACCAGTACACATCCCCTTATTAAACCCCCATCTTGCCTTTGCTGTTCCAGATTAAATTCTTGTTTCCCTGGGAGATTTTCCTGATGAAGTGCTCAGGGTCCTGCTGATGTGTGCAGTTCTGTTCTGCTGAGTCTTCCCTAGCACAAGCATCTCACACAGTTTTAAAGCAGAAGGCACTGGTTTTTACCATAAGGCAAAGATTTAACACTACTTTGCAAAGAAATTCCCAGAGCAAAACTTACATGATGTGGATGGGATCACAGTTGTAATTTTATGATTTATTCTCCTGTTAATATTTACTATAAGAAACATGCCCATACAGGATCAGATCACCAGGAAAAAAAAAAAGATTTTTTTCATACTTATAAGCTTGCAGAAAATATTTTAAAAATAGCTGTATTTATATTTTAAAATTAATTGTATTTGGGAGCAAAGATAAAAGCTAGTGTTTCCAAAAATGATCTCTGTGTCTATCTGCTGTGGGTAACATTTAATAAAGAGATGCTGGTCCCATTTTTGGAAGATACATGCTTATGTTTTAGCATGGCCTCCTTAAATTTGAAATAGTTGTTCGTTTACTTCTTAATTTCATGGCAATTAGGGGAAATAATAACAATTTTTAAAACTGCATTGATCTTTGTAAAAATGCTAGTGGTTTCACAACTGTTCCATAACATCTACTCGAATGTCAGTATTCCAGAAACCCCAGATACTGGATCAGATCCTAAAGTGCTTGACTACTATTTTTATGCACTGCAATCAATAGGAATGTTGCTTGCACTTAGTACTTTGTTGGCATAGCCAGAAGAAAGCATATTTGATTGCCAAGAATGACAGAAGAAAACAATCTAAGTTGTTTAGCTGCAAAATTAAAAAGTGCTTTCCAAAGTGCAGTAAGCTTTCATTCTCTAATGAAATGAATAGCACTATAAGATGACAATTTTTATATTTCAGGATCTATTTGGAAAAAAAAAAATTCATTTGTTGTAGACAATATAATATTCATAAAATTTATCTGATTCTGTCATTTTGTGTTTGTTGTTAGCCTTCGTAATTGTTCTTTCAAAAGGTAATTATAATCACAGAAATTGAGATTCAATTTAAGTAATTCACATTTTAGAACACTTGGACAAAAAAACCCACAGGCTGATACCTCACATCTTTAATTGGTGCAGTATATGAAGTTTAATGGTTTGATACTTGGGCTCAGATAAAATGGACAGGTTTTGGTACAAGAATGGTTTAGTTAATGAAACCACATTTAAATAGGTAGTAAGAACAGCTTAAGCTTTACAGGTGGTGTGAACACTGAAGTCAGTTGTGCAACACAAAAAAGGTCTTCTGACATAAATAAATAAGTGCTTATGTGACTAAGCATTAAGACTGGAGGATAAAGATCTTACCCTTCCTTTAAGGAAGGAGTTCTCCTTCCTGTTTCTATCTCCTTTAAGAACTTGATAAAGCCACCCAGTAGATTGGAAAGACCATAACCTTTACTCTGTCTTGCTTCATTTGACCCCTTTCTAACATAGGCAGCTTCCTAGATGACCCATTTTCTGTATTTTCTCTGTTTTGGCTAGGATTCTTATTTTTTTTTTCTTTTATACTCCCTTTACATTGAATGTTTTCATTCAGCTGTCATTTCTATTCTTTGCTTAAAATAGTGACAAAAAAATCTGTAATTACAGGGATGGAATGAAGTTACAAGAAAAAGTAATGAAACTCAAGTATTAATTCCCAAGAAAATTGGTGGGCCAAACCAGCCTCTAAGCAGGAGTCTTTTAAATGGATAAAATGAGTGTAAATTTATGTTGCTAAACTCGCACTTGGATACAGATTCCCTGGGAGTTTTCTAAGTGCAGGAGTGGTGCTTAGAACAGCTGGGGACATAAAAGGGTGGTTGAGAGCTGCACTTTCTGCACTGACCTCTAGAGATGCACTCAGCTGCAGTGGGACTTGTTCAAGTGGGTGTGAGAGAAGTGAGAGGTTCAGATCATTCCTCTCCTTTGCTGTGTCTGCAGAACAGTTGTGACTTTTAAGCAAGGAGCTGACCTAAAGGGTATCTCCTGCTCAAGTGTCTGTCAAATGATGGACAACCAGGACGTCAACAGATGCTTGGTGAAGATAGCAGAGCTTTTATGAAAAGACTGGTTTAAGCCTTCTGGTATATGAGATGGTGGTCAGTAGTGTGCTGTGCTATGTGTTTGCACCATTCTTTGCTCACACAAAGGCAGAGCACCCATGTGGGCAGTCTGTGCGATGGAAGGCAGTGTCCATTCTAAATCCACTCATGCGGCACATGGACAGTGTGTACGTATGCCCTCAACTGAGTGAAGGAGTTATATTTCCTTCTTCCTGTAGCACAACAAAACCCTTGTCTCACAGCAGGATCCCAGGCACTAGTAAAGTAATTGGCCCTTGCCTGTAGGTGGACTGGGGGAAGCCTGCGTGGTTGTTCCCCGTACAAGAGCCACTGTTAGGCTGGCTGTATTGCTTGAGTTTGTACTTTGCATCCGTCTGCAGGGCTGTCTAGAAGAAACAGAATTCTCAGAGGCAGATATAATCATGCATTACTATGTTTAAATGCAAACCATTGTTGATAGAGGTGATCAGGTGCTGCAAATGTGCTTTGCTCCTGACACTGAATTAAGATCGGTAGTACATTTCATGGGTGTACGTTCACACAAGTTGAATTTGAACTGGAGAAAACTCTGGTAAGGGGAGAAAAGCTGCATCTAGATTAAGGATTTAGTAAGACCTTCTGTCCTGAAACTATGAAAGACAGAACCATACTATTCTCCATTTATATCATTATCAATAAAAATTAAGAAAGGCCTTTAAGATTTTTCATTGTACATAAGGGATAGTGGATTATTGTCCCTATATACCCTGCTTAAATTTTGATGCTTTAAAAATGCCATTTTGGCCACCAGAGGGCAATGATTTCTTCTATTCCTCAACACCAGAAGTAATTTATTTTGAGTGAGTCAGATGTTAATATAACTCCCTGACATTTTTGAGCTTTGTAGCATGTGCACTTTCACCTCTAAGTTCAAAACTGGCTGCTGGTTGTAGTGACTCAAAATTCTTCACTTGTGATAGTTAATTAATGTATGTGAAGCAGCTATGATATTTTCAGTTCATTTTTTTAGGTGCAGATGTCTACAACACAGAATTGATAGTAGGCCCCTGTTCTGGCAGGTCATTTAAGATCAAATGAAAACATTTATGGGAAAAGTAGGCAAAATATAACATTAAAAATAGCCTCTCAACACTCAAAAAAAGTATGTGTTCCTTGGGTCTCCTTTATCACTAGGACTTACTTTTATCTATCTCTCTATCTATCTATCTAGCCATCTATCTATCTACACACAAACATCTAAGCTCTCTGTTTTTAGACTGAATGGGTATAATTTTTACTAAAAACCATAGAAAAATTATTTTAATTTGTGATATCTTAATGTGAGTTAGTTCAAATAAGATTTATCCCTATTATGCTGCTCATCAAGTTATTTTTCCTAACTGGATTTTGAGACATTATCATAGCTTATGATTAAAATTTCAGTCGAGTAAGTTAGAAGACATTTGGAAAAAACTATTGAAGGTTGTTATCTCTGTCTTATAAACAAATTTCATGCCAAAATGAAGATTTAGTAGACAAGCTGCCAGAAAGATTCTGGATTTTTTTGCCACAAAGCTCATAGAGATATCACTGAATAACTGGGCTCAGCAGATTTGCGGCCTTTTAAGGTTTTTAAATTATTTTGAGTGAAGACACTCTTAAAGCATGCATAACTGATGGATTCATCTTGACCAGTGTTTATTCTTCTTGGCCTTTTTCGCAGAGTTTCTGAATAGTCAGCTGTCCCATTGTGGTGACCAGGCTCCCAAAAATCAGACCACTTGTCTGAAGTGGAGCACATCTGTGGATGTCCTTTGATTCAGATCCTTAGTATTTTGATGGAATTATGAACTTGGGATATGTGGAATAGAATAAATAAGACCAATATGCCCCTGCTGTTTCTATTTGTACCATCTAATAGGACCTCTAGACAGAGAGAGGAATGTGTCTGCAAGAGAAAGAAGCTTTAGCATCTGTTTCAGAGCAGATGCTCAGCATCATGTGCTACTCAAATTAGCTGGCCACCAGCCTCAACCTTGCTGGAGTCAGGTCCTGTCCTAATATATGAAAGAACAATCCTTTGCAGTAGGAACTCTTGCTGAGTGACCTGTGGATTTATTAATTACAAATCAAGCTGAGCTGTCACATGAACCTTCTGTTCCTGAGTTCAAAGCCATAAAAGTTTTCACTTAGGAAGTAGTGATTGCAGCTAGCATACTTTGTGAGATCCTTCATAGATATTATTCCTAAAAACCATCAGTGATACTGAGAGAGGTTTGGAAGAGTATTTTTTGTATAGAAGCATAACAAATTGCTAAAAAAAAGAGAAGAGAGTAAGCATTACTGATTTTGAGACTTATTGATTTTGAGACTTACCAAACAGAGTGGTTTGTAGCTGACATGTCAGATTTGGAGTCCTTAGCCTTCTTTGTTAGTCCTTAGCTCTTTTGTTATCTTGAGAGTCAAGTCTGTATAAAACGGATTGGGTCATCCCCAGACAGGCTGTGTGCCCAGTCTCAGTGTACACTGATTTAATTTTGTGCACTGGGATTCATAAAGTTTCCCCCTAGCACTAGCTCTGCTCCTGTAGCAGAAAGCTAACGAAGGAGTAATGAACACTTCACAAGTATTTAGAAGGGGAATCCCCAAATGCTGGGAAATCTCTTCCAGGAATGTAGCTGTTTTCCTGCTTTCGTGTCCATCCCATGATGCTGGGTGCACTACACACCGGTGCCCTGGTAAGAGTCTGCTGCAAAGCAGGCAGGCAGGGAACAGAGAGGGCTGTAGGCAGCTACTCGATTGAACTCACCATGTATTCAGCAGAGATTATGACAAATTAACTTCTGAAATATCCCAGTTTTTTTCACTCTCTCCTGGGGATGGGACCTGGTGGGATTACAAGCAAGAAAAATGGGACACCACAAGTCTGTCTTAACCTGGTGAGAACTGTCCACACATTTCCTTCATCTTTAGTAGTTGCCAGACCTCTGACATGGTTGTCAAGCATTGGAACAGGCTGCCCAGGGAAGTGATAGAGTCACCATCCCTGGAGTTACTTACAAGATGTGTAGATGTGGTGCTTAGGGATACGGTTTTAGTGCTGGACTTGGAAGTCCTGGGTTAACAATTGGAATTGGTGATCTTTTCCAACCTAAATAATTCTATGATTCTGTGGACAAAGCCATTACAATATGTGTGGCCCTTTGTGCAATGGGGAATGCCAGTTTCATGAGGCAAAAGGAGCCACCACAAAGGCAACTTGATTCTAATTGAGAGGAGCTAGATGATGCTGCATTTGTTTCTACGTATTTTTTCACCAATGGTAATGTCAAGCAAAATGAATATAAGTTTCCAGGAGCAAGGGCTACCTTCCTGAGCTGCACCCTACTAGAGAGCCTCCTGACTCCACCTCTCCTCTTTCCCAGTGCCCTGGTGCTGCGTAGCAAGGGCACTCACCTAAATCTACGAGGTGTGCTTGAACCTGATTACACTTGAGTTCAGCAGGTACTAGAAATGTATGTACACCAGTACCTAAATTAGTCATTCTGGGGGTGGGCTTTCTGTAACAAAAAAAGAGCAGATTAAAATAAATCAGTGTAAAGAAGTAGATTCAGAATATTAGCTATGCATTAGTATTCTAGATACTTAATTTTAAAAGCTTAAAGCTTTTCTCTAAAAAGCAAAACACAGAAACCCGCATGCATTCTTGGAATTTTTCCTATCATTTTTAATGATAGGAAAAATGAACTAAAATCTGTTTTTAGGACCTGATGATGACAAGCAACCATGGCATACTGATGTTATCCCCGCTATTTTTTTGGTGTACAGGCATGAGAATTGTAACTTTTTCAGTCATGTGAGAAAGAGCTTTGCTATGTCTTCAAGTTAGCCTTTGTCAAGGATAAAATGACAGTTTTTATTTCTTTTGAATGTAAGAAATGAATGAAAGAGCAATTCTGTAAGTGATTTTTGGAATGTTTTTCCAGTATTATATAAGAACTCACAATTTCCTAATAGGATATTATGCAGTAAGTTTATACAATACATATGGAATAGACCCTTTTAATAAATTGTTTTTGATCTCATGATTACTAGGGTCTAATGTTCAAAGTGTTTCTCAAGTAAGGTAATCCCTATTCCTTTTTGAAAGGATGGAAAGGGGAGATCTTTTTAGTTTATGAGTCACAGCGTTGACTACATCTAATTAGATATCTGGTTTGAGTGAACACCACAGTCTGAAACTGACTGTACTTTTATTTTGATTGACAAATGATTCAATTGTTACAAAATAATAATAAAAGTAATATTAATGAGGAATAATTATTAATAATTATAAATAATAATAATAAAGATAAAATGGGATAAAATGAGTACTACATCAACATTTGGATACTAGCAACTACTGTTTGTCTGGAATTTTGTGATGAAAATTTTCTTTTTTTCTTTGAAAATTGTAGCTAGTTGAATCAAGCTTTTTAATGCAAGTGTATAGTTTCACTAAAACTCTAGTCTGGAAAGTTTTCCAGATCTATTAAGCAGTTTCTGTGCTTATAAACACATATAACTCCCAGATATCCACCAATCCCAAATGAACACTTTTTGGTTCCGAGTTAGACATTTAAATTTTGATTTTCCACCTTTTAG
>WEIT01031026.1:17177-28349 GCA_013389985.1 Dryoscopus gambensis
TGAGTTTTCTGTATGGTGGAGACCGTCATTGTAAGACTTCTGTATATGAAAAAGAGAAGGAAGATGTGGAAGTCATCTTTCACATTCCTAGTGATCTTTAGGGCTAGTGGTGCCCCTCATTCATGGGAAAAGACCATGTGCCTCTGGGAACTGGACCCTCCAGAGGGAGGTGCACGTGTATCTAACCTTATTTTACTGCCCATGTTATATTTTCGAAATCAGGATGCATGAGAAGCCAAGAAATTCTTTGGCATTTTGCTAGTGAGGAATGCCACTGGGGCTGCTGCAGAGAGAGTTAACATTCTTACCAATGGGAACTGGACCTCACTTTTTGCTGTGGTCTATTCCTACACTATGTGCATGTATGCATATTTTAAGTTATCATGGATGTTTGTTTCTTTGTTCAATGCAAATTCTCCTTTTAGTGCTGTCACAGCATGCTATTCTTGCCCATACAATTGGAAGTCTCTTTATTTACTGTGGAATCTTTCACGTGTTTGATTTTTAAGGTTCAGCAGTATTTTGTAAATCTCCTTTACAACTTTCATGATTTACTATATGAAATTTTATATACCTTCTTTTCTGCACAGAAAATCTTAGCGAAAGTAACCCCAAAAGCTGACTGTGCAGCTGCAGTTCCTAAGGTAGCAACAAAATCTGCATAGGTTCTGGTTCTTGCATGTTTTCAGTGACTGTGTTATATTTACTTTCCTCTGTCAGGACATATTAAAGGACTAAAATTAGGTCAGATGATGCCTACTTCCATTTAACTTCTATATTTAAATGAGAATCAAGGCAAATATTTGCTGCTTCTTTGGTACACAGAAAGATATCTGAATATTATTGAGGCTGTGACTTTAATCTAATCTCTCTGCAGTTACTGGAGACAAATAGGTCCCCAGTAGAGGTTGATTAGTCCATTTAGATGTGAATTGCTCAGTGGAGGTTCCTGTCTCTCTTCATGAACTACAGAGAGCACTGAGGATGACTTAAGCTCAATCCAGTCACCAGTAAGGTAGGACAACCCAGGCTCTTGCTCAAAGCAAGGTCAGCTCTAGGATCAGAGCAGTTGCTCAGGTCTCTACTTGGTTGGTTCTTGAAAACCCCCAAGAATGGAGAGATACTCCCTGGGCATTGTGTTGCACTGTCTGACTGTTTTCTTATGATGTAAAAGTTTCTCTTCATGCTAGTCTGAACCTTTATTGTTCTACCTTTTTGTCCGGTGTCTTTCACCCTGCCACTGCATGGCTGTGAAGTCTGCCTATATCTTCTGATGCTGAAGGACTGGTGCTTAGTTCCTCTTGAGCCAACTCTGCTCCAAGCTGAATAATCCCAGCTCCCTCAACCTCTCCTCACATGACAAGGACTTCAGCTCCCAAGTATTTTGGTGGCCCTTTGTTGAACTTGGTGTGGTTTATCCATTTCTCTCTTGTACTGAGGGACCCAGCACTTTACACAGTATTCCAGTGTGCATCATCATCCACCGTGATGAATGGAGAGTGATAATCCCTTCTGTGTCCTGCTCCTGTTACTACAGCCCAGGATATTGCTGGTCCTCTTTGCTGCCAGGGTGCTGCTGTCTCATGCTGCTCTCTTCAAGGGTCTTTTCCGCAGAGCCACTCCCCATGCACCAGTTTCAAGCCTGTATCGTTGCAAGGACCATTTCCTTCCTAAATGCAGGGATTTGCATTTGTCCTTATTAAGTTTCATAAGGATCCTTTTGGCCTGCTCCTCAAACCTGTGTAGGTCCTTTTATATGACAGCCCTGTCTTGCAGTGTATCCACTGTTTCCCAGTGTGGTGTGCAAACCTGATGAAAGTGCACTCCATTGTCTCAGAAACCTGCAGGTCACTGGTGAAAATGTTAAGCACAATGAGTTCCAGAACAGACCCCTGTGGTAGTAAACTTTTTAACCAGCCTCCAGATAGGGGTATGGCCCCTTAGTCGTGACCCTTCCCAGATAGTCTGACTGGATTTTACCTGTCCATTTGTTCACCAGCAGATTGTAAAGTTGAAACTTGGATACAAGAATACTGTGTGAGACAGAGTCAGAAGCTAAAATCAATGTAAATGACATCTCCAGCTCTATCCTTGACTACAGACCCCATCACTATACTCTAGACAGATATCAGGCTGGTCTGGCATGATTTGCTTTTAAACTCCTGTTCCTGGCCCCTCCATCCTCCTAATGTGTATTGCCTTTTAATGCCATAAGTTCCCTCTTCAGTCATGCAGATTTTCTGAAAAATTTGATGATCTTCCTGAGTATTCTCGAGGACTGCTCTTGCAGTTGTAGGAAGCTTAGTGACAGACCTGCCAACTTCCCTGGGCTCCTTTACTTTTCAGACCTGCCATAAGATCACAGCCGACAGTTTCCTGAGTAAGTTAAAGTCTGCTGACCTGAAGTCTGGGCTCTGTACTCTGCTGTTTTACACTAGATATCAAGAAGTACAGTCCAGCAAAGTTTTGCAGTTATTTGTTATATTCAACATTAAATATCTTTATCTTATTTCTAGTCCTAATTGTTTTTCTTTCCCCATTTTAGCTATTGGATCATGGAATGATTTTTTTTTTGTAAGGAAATAAGTTTTCTGTTCAGTGGAAGAAACTGATGTATTAGACTCTCAAACCACCCCTTGATCTTTAGTTGTTGAATTCACTCTTATCTCAGCTGCAAGGCACTATCATTAAGAAGCAGCTGTACTAACAGGTGACTCATACAAGCAGGTGCAAATTATCTGAGATATAGGAATCTTTCCCTCAAGCAGATATAATGAAGTATTAGAGCAGGGTTAGTTTTTAAAGAGCTGTTGTGGCTGTAGTCGGTTGTGCGAGAAGCTTAGGTTTCTATTTAGTTATTGTTTGAGTTAACAGTAAAAATCAAAACTCAGAGAATCAGTAAGTTTTGACTCCATAGAACATCTGTTGGCTAATCAAAGCAGGTATTCCAGACCCTACCTTCCAACTGTTGTTTAGATTTAATGTTTGCAGTTGATAAAAAGAAGCGTATATTTTTTCACATTCTGAGAGTGAGTTCAGTATTTAACATGATGCTTTTTGCATTCTAAACAGATAAAAAAAATTAATCTGTTCTGACGAGACATCAAGAATTTATTATTAGCTGGTAGGTTTGAGCATATTAATGTTTTTCTTCGATTTCATTTCTACAGCAGGTATGAGCTGAAGTAAGATAAGAGGTGGAAATTGATGTAGTGTGAGAAAAATCTCAAGTGCTTCCTATTTCTTGAGAATATGTAAGTGTGGATGTAGAAGTTTTTAAAAGAAATGAGTGAGAAGATCACGTTTCTGATCATTTGTCTTATTTTGATTTTCTTAACTGCTGCTTTCAGGTAAAGTTCCACATCTGTGAAAAGCTTCCTTGACCTTAATAAACACCTAAATAGTGAAATTAAATAGCTTGAGATTTGATCATCTTAGTCACTGTAGAATATAGGAAAATTGCATTAGTTTTGTTTTATATCTTCAAAAACTATAGTAAGGAGAGGTTGATGCTTATATCACATGAGAGCCTGATTCTTAATTATCTTTCTGGAAGTTTATTCTGTAGAGCTGAGACTTCCACAGTCTGTGATGAAATGGTAGCATGAGGACAACCCAGAAGTTCCCAAGCAGAAAGGCTTTTTCTGCTTTCTGTATTGTGTGACCTGGACTGAAACAGAGGTCTGAAGAGGGCTTTTCTCTTTGTTTCTCTTCTTTCATGAAAAGATGTGAAAAATAACGCTAATAATAGCAATGATTTGTGGTTTGAAATGAGCAGTCCTGTTGTGGGAGGTGGGAAATAAAAATCACCATGTGGAAAATTGGTGGCATAAAATGGTTGGTCTACCCCTGTGCAAAGATTTAAATAATCTCCTGTCTAGGCAGCTACCAGTAGTTGCTGAGTTTTTCTGTGCTGCTATAACAGTCTATAACCCTTAAAGTACCCATACTACCTGTGCACTCAGTGTCTCATTCTCACTGGCATAACCCTGACTAGAAGGATGTGTCCCGGAAGTGCTGTCTTCTTTCTGTTGCTGCAGTTATGAGATGCTCCATGTGTCCCACAGAATGTATCTCTCCATGTGTGCAGCTCCTGGCTGCGATCCCCCAGGGCTGGATGGAAGGGCAACTGTGCTAGCACCCTCCCTGAATCGCAGAAGCTCAGAAGGTGGTTTCACTCTCAGGGTACTAAAAAGAATGCAAAGCCTTTGCCTGCACTCTAGTGGGGTGAGCCGTGCAGCTCCCGCCTGCTGTGGCACTGCGGCTGTGCTCTGCCTCCAGCCAGGCTGTGCTGGGGTCGGGCACCATGTGCTGTTCCCACCTGTGGTCTTCCAGTTGTTGGCTAGCGGGGCAGAGCACGGGGCCTGGGTTTCTGCAGCTGACTGCCTGCCTGAAAATCAGGTTTTGCTCTGCAGTTGGTTGCAGAACAGAGCGGGCTCTGGAGACTCCAGCACTGAGGCTTGTGTGCACCAGGCTGTGCCGAGGGCCAAGTCTGAAGGTGCCCTTTGCTTTGACACCAGGGTGGTAGAGGGGATCTGGGGCTATTGGCTTCCAGCACAGGCACTGGAAGTATCTCTGCTGTTGCTCTTGCATATTCTGTACAAAACTCTCCTCTGTGCATGCAGAAGTTCATTTGAAACAATTCACTCTTTGTTAGAGTCTGATCGTTGTGACACGTGTATATAAAGCTAAAATTTTTCTCTCACAAGTGAAATATTGTTAATTACTGGCTCAGCTGACCTGACTGAGTGGAAAGGATATATGCTATAAAATGTAAAACATGGAAAGGGAAAAATGCTCAGAGATAAGAAATTGATTGATGTACAAACATATAGAAAATAATTTTATTCACTTGTATGGGGAATTCTGTCAGGCAGAAATTCTCTTATTCTAATAGGGAGTGAAATTGCAATTCTTTAGAAATCTGACACAGAAGATTTGCCGGTTCATTTTGAAACTGCATAATAAAACTGTATCCCTTAATAGATAGATCTGTTGTTTTCATAGATCTGAAGAATTATTTTTGGACTATCTATCCCAGAAAGAAAAAGTAAGACCTCACAGAACCCTCTTATGTGCCTAGAGGGGCACTTGGGCATCTCAGTTTGTGTTCTGCAAAGATGTTCCTGGATCTGTGAAACTTCTGCTGTCTAATTTTGACCAGAGAAGTTCTCTTGGAATTTGCAATTCTGTGACTGTATTTCCCCATGGAGGCTGTCAACTTGTCAGTTACCTTATTTCCTACATGTCTGGCAAATATTTTTTTCAATGTCAAACGTACCTCAAGAAGTCAAGGCCAGACCCTGGCACCTGCACCAGGTTGGATATAGAATGGAGCTCTGCAATTCTGTCTGCTGCACTTATTTTCCAGCTTTGAGTAACCAATCCACGCAAGGCCCTGCTGCCATGGGAGGGTGAGAGAGTCCTTCCTATCTCAGTCTGGCCAGTGTTTCAGTGTTACAGCAATGCCTTGGAAAATCTGGTTCTGGCTGTATGCATGCTAAAGGTGGCATAAGAGCCATGTTTCACACCTTGGCTTTTGCTGTAACTGTCTCTACTGGTTTCTAACTTAAAGGAAATGGACTTGATGGTCTCCCATCAGCCCTACACAGAAGAAATGCTCTCACCTAAGAGTGAAGATGCAAGTGTATAAATGTGTGCTTAGTGGCAACTAACTTTTCTTAAAAAACTAAATGGAATTGTCAACATAATCCTCATCTCCAGACTTCTTTTTAGAAAAGATATCTGAACCAGTCTGATGTGTGGAAGATGTCTTTAGGCTACAAAAGAAATATGATCTTGGACACATTTCTTGTTTGATATTTTGATTGGCTAGCTCAGTAAGTATCATATGAATCCCATTCCAGGGTGATGAACTTCTTTCATGTAGGCAGCTCACATGTTGACAGAACCCACAAATTCTGTTTCAATAAACCTCAGTGCTTTGTAGCCTTTGTGATTAAAAAGTAAGATCTACAAACTGTGAAAGAGAAGACAGACTAAAGACATCAAAAACAAATGCTTCAAAGTTGTGTGGGTTGTTTTTTCTTTTTTTTTTTTTTTGTTTGAAAGAGATGTAGATGACATTGATATTCCATGGAAAAAAATGTGTTGATATCTTTCAGCTGGCAATTTTAAATCAATTCTTCCAGTGCCTAGAACTGGATAGGTGACACTGATATGCAGAAATGTATTTGTGAAGCAATTTCGGTAAGTAGATAGAAATGGGATTGTATCAGGCTCAGCACAGACTGGCATTCCCACACCACTTGTTGTCAGGAGCATCCACTCAGGCTTTTGATGTCTTCAATGTTTATTCAATGCACTTGACACTTTTAAATCTGGTTTAGTGTAATTTTGCTTTTGATGGGGTCTTTTAACATATGCAGCAACAGACTGAGGGAGGACAATTTCAAAATAAAAGATGTTCACTCATCAAAAGCTGCTGTAGTATTCAGAAGTGGCACTCTAGTCCCTAATACAAATCATTTGTGCACAGTATACAAGAGATTTCCAAAGACCACTGGTCAGTGCACAAATACTGCATACAATAGTTGCAGACTGAAGCACTGTCAGGTAAGCATGGGGTTATCTTCCAAAGATCTGTACCGAAGCTGGGTTTAAAAAGAAGTGTTTTGCATCAGTCATAGGAGAGATCTTCAACAGCTGACAGTATTAAGGTTCCCAACATTTGGGTAGAACAGAACCAATTGGTTTCTTATTCTGCTAAAGAAAGACACAGTACTGTGGAGTACAATGTGGGCTGACATGAGCATTTCAACCCTTTTAGGTGGGAAAAAACGGTTTGTGTGGAGCCTCAGGGCCAAGGTTTCCTTGGCTGCCAGCTGAAGCACTGCCTGGCTGTGCTGCATGGCAAAGGTGAGCTGATCCCTGCAGGTGGGAAGGCAGGCAGGAAAGCCGCTTCTCAGGGCACTAGAAAGTGGTTGTCAGCAAGCTCTGCCTCTGACTACTGACATCCTGTCAGAAATGCGAGTTGTTACTGGGATTGCTGAAATGGGAAAAAAATTGAGTCCAAGAGCTTTTTGAACTTATTGAAAGCTCCTCAGGCCCTCTTCTTTCATCATCCTGCTGAGCTGCTGAAGTAGGATATTGATGGTGTGGCCAGACTTACAGGATCAAGCTAACTGAGGAAGACTTAGAAGAACCTTCAAAAGGACTTCTATATCATTCTGTATTTGGACTTAGAGATATTGGAGAGTCATAGCTAGGGAGGAAATCTCCATCGCATTAGCCAGGAAGGCTAAGGCTAACACACTCAAACAAGGCTGTATGGTGGTGATAACAGTAAACTGATTTGTAGTTAAATTGCAATGAATAAAAATAGGGAAAAGGCAAATTTGCAGAAATTATGTGAAATTCTCATCCAATATAGGCTTTTTTCCTATATCAAATACTGCTTTTGCTGACTTTGTGGATGTATTCCCAATGCAGTTGGAGAGCAAAAATATCTATTGTGGGAAAGGAAGCCTTACTCAGTAGATGAGAGTGGGGAGTGACCCTGTCCAGCCGTATTTCACAGAAGAGGACTTCCCCTTTGCCCTTTCCACTGAATATCTCTGAATATGAGCTGACACAGGAGAGAAGCAGAGCTCAAACTGAGTATCCGAAATCACTCTTTAGGAACCAACCACTGTATACTTTTCCTTCTGAGTTCAGTCAAGTTGTGATTGAGGAAGAGAGAGTGAGAAGAGGAAGGGAAAACAAGTGTGAAGGAAAAATATCTGGGAAGAACGTGTTCATGTAGAGAAAAGAGAGAGAGAGCATCCTGAAGAGAGCAGGAGGGAATTAGAGGTTGTTGAAATGTCTGAGGAAAGAAAGTAAGAATAAAACATACCTGACATTTTCTCCTTTTTTCTTATATGTAACTATATATAGAAATAGATTCAATAAGAAATAGCATGTTATAAAAAAAATATTTCCTTCCTACTCTAATGATCTCCTTTAAATGGAGAATATGTTGCTGTATGGGTAAGAAACCTCTGCAAGGTTTCTCTGTGCCCTCAAGTGATCTTATTCCCTTTAAGCTGTGCTTTTCTTAAAGCTCATCTTGTTCAATATGAGTCAGTAATAATATCAGCTTAGAGATAAAATTTGGGTGACCTCCCCAGTGGGGAAGTATAAACCACTAACTACTCTTACAGAAAGGAAAGAAAAAAGGCCCAACACATGGAATATGTGTGTGCATATGTGTATGTATATTATACATACATAAAATACTTTTATATAAAAATATAATAATTTCTTCTGAATTCCTGACTTTCATGACAATCATTAGTTTTTGAAAACTTTACTCATGGCTGCTGACAGGGTCAAAACATGTGGTGGATAAGTTCAGACTTCAAAGGTATCCCTTATACCCCTGACAATGGGCACAGCCTCCTTGTGTTGTGATCTGTTTGTGTGTGTTGAGTATGATTTGTAAGGCTGTACCAACCTATCCTATTGGAATGGCAAAATTTATGAAATATAGGTGTTTGTGAAAGCTGATTGTCTTGATAATCTTAGCACTGTTTGTGCTGTTATGCCTCTTTGGCTGTGGAGCAGTCTCCAGAGAACCATGTCCATCATGAAGACCCCTGTCTGTCTGCAGGATACCTTGGTGGAAATGGTGGGTACTAAGCTGCCGTATGTGCTTGGACATGCAGATTTCAGTATGGCTTTTTGATGGAGGTAGATGGCAAGGCGTGTTTTTGTACTTTGTACGATGTACTTCTGAGCCCAAATTACAAGGCTTCTTTTTTCTAGCCTAAGGTTGGAGAGTTATTCTTGTGAACAAGCCCCAGATGGTGGATAATGCAGTTACATTTGCTTTTCTGTATTGCAAGCCTGTGATTTTCAAAAGGGACAAGTAACATTAGCCACTTGGCAGCCAGATTGTGCTTTGGAAGCTTTCAGACACTGACACCATTAGGCACAAGGAAAGAGAACACTAGGATATTCCTTTTATTTGAAATTATTTTTGTAGCATAATTAACGTAATCAGTATTTTTGTTTTGTTTCCCTCCCCCTCCACCACATTCTCCTCTGTAAATGTTTTGCTTTTTTCTTCAACTTTTCTACTGGTTGCAACTTGACTTAGCATTTCCCTGTGGTAATACAGGAAATAGAAAACGTTTTGGAAATGGCGTGGCATTGGCTAATGTTTTATAACTTTTAAGGTTAAAAACTCAAGGTAAAATTGTTTAACAGCCAAGTCTGATTGTTTTAAGAATCAAAGACGATTCATCTGGACACAAACAAAAAAAGGATGCTTTTAATTTATCTTCTTCTAAGTCTGTAGTTTATGGGTTTAAGATGATGCTTTATAATCCCATATGAATTGTATGTGCTGCGAAAGGAATCCATAGCTTTGGTGAATCATAGGGATTTCCTTAATGCATTCTGATATGTGGTATCCAAGCCATTAGCATGGGACAGAGAGATTACTGGAAAGCTGGACTTTCTGACCCATAGCTGAGTGTAGGCAGTGTACTGTAGAACATGTGAAAGCACCCACTAAAGCACTGGGCATATGTGTCTGGCCAGCTGAGCCCTGTTTACACATCTTCATGTTGTCCACAACCGTGGAGAGAGCTGTCAAAAATACAAAATTTACTTTTCCTCTTCATGATAATTTTCAATCACTTGTGTCTTGTGATATTAAGGTGGCAGCATCGGTAGCTAAAGGACAGCACTACTGCTCAGACAGTGGTGTAAGCTGGAGTGGCCTTGCAGCAGTAAAAGGTGGATGCAAAGATCAGAGTTGTCCCTTTAGCAGAGCATCCCATCTTGTTTCCTGCTGAGAGCACTCTCCCCTTCACAGAATCATTAAGGTTGGAAAAGACCTCCAAGGTCACTGAGTCCAGCCTTTGACTGATCACCACCATGTCAGCCAAACTAAGTGCTGCACTGTCGTGTCTTGAACACCTCCAGGGATGGTGACTCCACCACCTCCTGGGTAGTCTGTTCCAATGCTTTTCCCTTTCTTCCTGTATCTCATACTTCCTTCCATAGTGATGGTCTCTATAATCAGAAAAATTTCCGTGGATGAGTGCATGTCCCCCTGGGTGAGGTTCTGAAATTGCTTGCTGTGCTCTCCATGGTACGAATTATCAAATGAATGTAAAGGAAACTTGATTTTGGCTGAGGGATACTCTGAGCTGCTAGGTAAATTTGTTACTGCTGAATAATAATAAAAAGTTGGCTTTCCTAGTTCAGACTAAAAGGAATGCATATTTTTGTATATTCTTCTCAAACTCATCAAAGGAGACCAGAGTTCCAGATACTGACATGACAAGTTATAATGAGGAAAGTAGAGCTAGAAAAACTGAAATATTAGAGTTCACACTGTGCTCAGCAGAGTCTGACACAAGTCTAATATATTGATATACATAATTAAGTGTGGGTTTCCCCGACAAGTAGAAAGGGAATTTTAATAGTTTAAAAGTCCCTAAAGCTATCTGACCATCCTTGGCTTTCTGTTTGATCTGATGATTGGAGAACAGAAGGTTTTGTAAAGGAAGACCTACCAGAATTCCCAAGCTCAAGGTCCCCTCCATCCCCCCTCCAAGTCATTTGATCTCAGTATGAATATTTCTCATTTGATCTGCTGCTTCTTCAGTTTATCATTCAGTGCCTGGTCCTCAGCTGGGCTTAAAATATTTAGAAGGAGGCTGCCTAAAGATGGTGGAAAATTTAATGTGCAACTGCTTAACCCAGTTCGTTTTCAGAGAGGAAAACCCCAGGATTTAAAATTATGTGGAAATATTGGCATAGAGGTCCCATACTGAGAAAATGCCATTGTTAAACATTTATCAATAGATTCTCTTGCATAGAACATTAATGGCAATTCAAGATGTCCTTAGATGGATTCACATCCTTCTGGAGTTACACAGTGTTGCACAGTGTGACAAGATGTACTTCAGCTGTAAAAATGTTCATAATTCATAAATATTCTTTTAATATTTGGCCCTAAAGTGCATCCCATACTTTCTATAGTGGTGAATTTATTTTGTAGATGCTGCATCTATTGTGGGATTTGAGACTAGGGTATCATAACATTATTATTATTTTCCATAGTATCCCTTCTGTATAATTAAAATTAATGACTTTTAATGAGTCCCTGACCTACTTCAACCCACTGAAATGAATCTAATCAAATTCAAGCACTTA
>WEIT01031027.1:0-29872 GCA_013389985.1 Dryoscopus gambensis
ACCAAGATCCCAGGGACTGATTTCATTTGTTTCTTTCCATTAATTCCAAAGATACATTCTCTTCCACACTGGAGGAGCACTTGATTAAATTTAGCACTAGAATTCACATAGTCCTCCGCTGCTGTGGAGTATAATTGAAACGGTGTGTAAGTATTAGATACACACAATTCAAGTTAAAGCTGATTCAGTCAGGGAATATCCATGCTGGATTTAAGTTCAAGAAGCTTAGCTTGAACCACGTCAAGCTTAACATCCTTCAAAGGAAGCGAGTTAGCTTTTGAAGCAAGAGAAGATAAAAATTATCCATGGGAAAAGACAAAAGAACACAGTCGAATCAGTCTGCCAAATCTAGTGTCCAGTGGCTTTAAACAATGGTCAGTAATACCAATTTATCTGTAATGTATTTGTCAGCTAGAGTTACCCCAGCTCTAATCACAATCCCTTTGGGTTTTTTGTGCACCCTAGATAATTCCAAGGACAGTACAAAGTTGTTCAGACTCTCAGATATTGTATAGAAAAGACTACTGAGACACCATGCTCTAGCACAAATTATTGTAAATATAACTGTAGCTATCCCAGCATCCCTTTCACAATAAAAGAGAGGCTTCCTGTGGCTATGCAGTGTGGCACATTAAAAAGTTCAACCTACTGGTATTGAGTAAACCTGAGCCCTAAAACAACTAGCCCTTCATTTACCACTCTGCTTCATGGCTAACCTTGCCACTTATTCCCTGTCCTGTTTTGACCTGGGGCCATTCCAGCCTTGCAGGGTGTTATCTGTGTAGTTCACTGTTCACTATTGTTCAGACAGAAGATGGACTTAAGTATAACTATATTATCAGGTGTGACTTAGCATGGTTCTCTCACGTACATCCCCCTGAAGCTGTAATTGCTGGTGTTTGCCCATATTCAAGAAAGAGAGAATTGTTTAAAAAACAGCCAAATATTTTAGCCTATGTTAGTCAAAACTTAAACCTCTTTCTCCAAAACTGCCCTGAGTCTTGTCCAGTGTATGCAAATTCTGAATAAACCTAATTTTTTTTCTGAATGAGAACATGAATTTTTCCTATTCATAGAGCAATTATCTTGCTTTTTATCAGTACAAAATTCCAGGTTTGTCCATTTACTTTATTTACTTGGCCACATTATCAACCCCAATATTTAAGTGTATAATCTCACTTGTTACTTCCAATCAGTTTTACACTGACTGGGACTCCTTCCCATCCACCCAAAAGAACTGCCTCTCCTTTTGGAGACCAGGATCTGAAGTCTGGATCAGTCCTTCCTTAAAATTCAGTGGAAACTTAGAAAGTTTGAGTCTTTGTCTGAGTACAGTTTAACTAAAAAGAAGTGTCACTTTGACAGAAATTATCTGCAGAAATCCAGTTTAACTGACAAGAGTCTCTAGCTGTGTTCACTAGGGTTCCCCTGCACAAGGCCACCCTGAAGAGGTGAGGTACATGAACTAAATATGTAAAGTCAGCATTCTTACATGGAGTGTCTTCTAGAAGTTATCCCCAGCCAGTAAAGGACATTTTATTTCCAAGTGAAAGCAGCCACAAACTGTCTAACGTTCTGTAGCTTACTCATGTTGTCTTCCCACCTTTCCTTGTTTCACCTTCTTGTCTGTTTGTCAGGTTCTTTAAAAAGCTGTATTGTTGTGGCTGAGGCAAAAGACAACTTTGGCTTTCTTTATTAGAACTCTTGTCATAGCAAAAGTGAAATTCCTGCCTGTTACAGATGTTTATTCTATGTTTCAGACAGGAAGATTCTTCTAAGTGCACCACACAAAGCACAGCTAGAAGCAGCACCAAATAAATGAAGTAAACCCAAGTCAGAGTCCATGAGCACAGACTAATTCTCTGATGTCTTACAAAAAACATTATTCCTATCAGCCTGGGATGGGGTTAATCATGGCTCAGCTTTTTAGTCTAGTGCTCAGTGACACTGTATTGTCAGGATGATACTCCTTTTTATCTCTATTTTCCTGGCACGAAAGAAAGGCAGACACCTTTCTTCATAGCTGCATGCATGCTCCTCTGTATTCCCTGGACTGCTAGAAGCTCTTGCTGAAAGGTAGTCAAAAGGTAGCAAAATTTTATCCTAGTCACTAAGGTATGTTCATTATTTGCACATGTAGAATTTTTAAAAATCCAGCTATTTGAGATGGGAAGCATTTCTTTGGTCAAATGAGTCTGCTTCTTGGCTCACATCTTGTAATACAGGTTGCAGCCCAAAGCACATTTTTATGACCACATTACAGTGTTAAAAAAGATCCCATGGCCTCTTGAAAGTACAGTATCTCTGACAGCGCTGCTGTCACAGTCTTAACTAAAGCAGTATAAATGCATAAATAGAGTGGACACGGTGAAGGCCTTCAGGGCATTCAGCTAAAATAGTAACAGGTCTCTAACTAGGTAAAGTGAGTTTTCCCCTAATAAGAAACTATATAGCCAAAACTAGCTGTCATTCAAACCAGGTGACAAAAGGGCAGTATCCTCTTATCAGCTGACTGAAATTATCACACAGAAAAAAAGCCCATTTTTCTTTTTTAATTCAGGTTGCAAGCATATATCTATGTTTTCACAGAAAACTTTCTACAGAGAGACCTCTGTTCATGCTCTCTTTGGCAGTTCCTGGTGAGTTTTAATTCTGGCGGTCAGCACTGAGCTCTCACTGAACACAACACAGCAGGCACAGTGCTAGTGGTGAGCCTGGGACAGAGGTCAGCGGCAAATACAATTGTATAACACTTGTGCATTGCTAAATGCAGGTCACTAATCTTACCTAACCCATTAATTTTAATGGTCTGATCACATCATAATGAGGTAGATTGCTAAACTTCCATTATCCAGTAATGTCGAGGTGTGAGGAGCTGCCTCTTGCAGAATGGAGAGTGTTAGTTT
Organism: Dryoscopus gambensis; assembly: GCA_013389985.1. Classification (NCBI taxonomy): domain Eukaryota; kingdom Metazoa; phylum Chordata; class Aves; order Passeriformes; family Malaconotidae; genus Dryoscopus; species Dryoscopus gambensis. The sequence continues at coordinate 2,907 of WEIT01031027.1, forward strand.
TATGTAGTCCAGGTATCACTGGAAGCTGCTAAGGTTGTGTGTGCAGGCTATAAATTAACCCTTGCAGCAGCCTGAATCACTTATGTAGCACTTCAGGAGCCATATGTCACTGTATATCAAAATAGCAATATATCAACAACTGTCTGAGGTGCAGGACATGAGATAAAAAGAAAATTGGATAATTAAAGAAAAAAAAAAGGATTGGGCAACTATGAGTTTCTAATGAGCAGCTTCAGAAGTCATTGTTCCTATGCCAGCATTTGCTGAAATCAGTTCTGGTAAGCCTGTAGGCAAAGAGAGGGAGAGGGAATGATGGACCTGGATACAGCATGGAGACCCCTCAGCTCCAGCAGCTTGAGCTGGCCCTTGGTTCGGCCTCATGCCATATCATTGAGAGGTAATTAGTTCAGGGTCATTTAAAATCTACTCATTTGACCAAATGCAGCACATACCTCGTCAAAATGAGAGGGATTTACATCAGTCTTACCATTTGTATTGAGGTTGACACTAGCTGTAATGGGAGCTATATATTTATAGCCGCCCCCAGAAAGATTTGCTCTGTCATGTACTGCCTGATAAACAACAGAATGAGATTTTGATACCACATGAAACAAAAAAAGGGGGAAAGGAGATGAGGAATGTCATTTGATGGACACTGATAGGCATTTATTCACCATGACCTAATTCACTGCTCGTTTCTGGCGCCCAGGGCAATGAATAACATATTAAGTGATATTAATGTGAAATATGGTTTCTGCTCCAACAGCAATATTAGGAAAGAAACTGCCATTATATGTAAAAAACATACACAACCCTTCATTTTTTTCCAGAATCCTTTCCTCAGCTGCAGACTATGGCAATGTGGCTAGTTACATTAATTCCAGTATTATTACCAACTACAAAGCCCAGGACTTTTCTCGTTACTTCACCAAACAACCCTATTCTTCTAATTCCATTTCCTTCTGTCCCTAAGTACCTTCCAACCCCTTTTTAATGTATGAATGGAGAAGGAAGGCAGCTTACTTTTTTATGTCTCTCAGCACTTTTAAAGATATTAACTAAAGCTCTTTATCTCCTCTCTCAGTAGAAAAGCAGAAGCTTGAAAACAACTTTATTTTCTGAAATCCTGGAAACAGGAGTGCACGTTCACAGGTGTATTTGATGTAATATTTTATATCAACATGCTTATTTTTTTCATGAGGAAAGCAGTAAGCAGATGAAACTGGGAAGCATTAGTAAGAAACAGCAAAAAAACCCACATGAAATACTATATAAAATTGCAGCAATAGTATTTATGTTCTTTTACATACATTCCTATGAAACATAAATCAGGATAATGCTGAGATTATACTCCTTCCCCTCTTTAGTGGAAGAAGAAATGCAAATACTCTCGACATTACAATTCATTTCTTGCCCCTCTTGGAAACATATGTATCACTCAGAGGATTTTTTTTATCGTGTGATCGACTTGTAGCTGAAAATAAGAACACCTGTACTAAAATAAGGGAAAATTTGTGCATTAACAAAGGGAAACCTCGAAATTAGGGAAACAAATAAATAAATAAATCCTAACAGCTTAATGCCTGTTAAACATGGAGGCAACGTTCACTGCAGTTTTTTCTAAGTGTGAGATATAAGTACCTGCAGTGTAAAAAGGTTTCAAAACATCAGCATTTTAAAGCAACTCTTATTAAGAGCCCTAATGAATTTCTGATTTCTTTTAAACAGGCTTTGTTATCTGACAAGTTGAGTTAAACCTGATTGTATTTTGTATCAGCTCCACTAATAGATGCCATTGTCAGCTTGCTTCAGATAAAGGTTGTCTGCATGGATCTCCCCTTGCTGTAAGGTTTTAGGACAGAAGCCTGCTTGCCCCAAGGTCCCTGTATTCTCAGCAGAGAGAGAGGAGCCTCTCCCAGGAGTGAGTAGGGTCCTAGACATTGACGGTGCAGTCTGTGCTGGTATCCTCACCCCTCATGGCACAGCTGGGCTAGTTCTCCGCAGGAAGCTGAGGAGAAACATGGGTGGATGAGCATGTCCTGGCTTTCTGTGGAGGAAAACCTGGATGCATGGTAAGGAAGAAAGCTAGCTACACTCAGAGTTTGTGTGAATTGTGGGCTGTACCACATACCTCATCTGTATTGGCCTGTAGATCCAGGTACCAAAGAGCAGTTTTAGCTCCAGATCCAGACTTGACCCATCCACACACCCTCACCAGCAGCTCTGTTTGCAAAGCATGTCCTTGATCATCACCATAGAGTCCTCAGGACACAGGACTGGAAACTCCTTGCATTGACAGCCATGCAGGAGGCAGGTCCTTGACTGTTCAGGCAAAAAGCAGTGGCCTGGCATTTGTCCTTCGCAGAGTGGCTTGCTGAGTAGAAAGACAAACTCAAACATCACCCCAGGCATAAAAACACTGCATATGGCTGTGAGGGGGATTCAACCCAGGCTACAAAATTGTGCTCAATATTATGAGATAAGGGGAAAAACAACCAAAGTGCTCAACACCCCATAAGAAGGAGGAAACAAAATTATTTACTTTTGAGGGTTGAAAAATAACCATGCTAGTAGCAAACCAATTTAGAAGAAAAGTTTTTACAGAGACAGAAAATATTGAGAATCTTTACAAATAATTAAGCAGTGTAATTGTAGATTATCTTTACTTAATAAAGGGAAAGGTTAGGCATCTCCAGAGCTTTAGAAGACTGTTCCATTATTATGTCACAATTGATAGGAATTTAATTGTTCCACTTGAGGCTTATTTGCCTCCAATCCTCATGATTATATCCTTTTGGCTCACAAATCCAAACTAGTTATCGGGAAAAGATATTAATTTCTCTTAGGGAGTTTTCTTTTGAGATCTTGTGTTGAGACACTAATCTTGAACACCTTTCTTCTGTAATTTATAGAGAATGGCTGGTTGCCGTCTCAAATTTACCCAGTTAATGTATTCTTTACCACAGGCTGATGGTTTCGTCCATCTCAGAGGAGCAAAAAATATTTAAATTTAAAAATTAAAAGTCCTTTCCTTTCTCTGGAAAGGTAGCTTGGTTGTAAGAGTACAAGAGGTCTCTGTTTAGCAAAAAGTTGCAAATGAGACAGATGTCCCTAGATAGCTATAAAAATCTTGAGCTCAACGTTGCAATCCAGAATCACCTGCAATCCTCATGCCACGGTAGCCTCAGGCACTGATGTTCCTCATTCCTATTTCAGTGGTCACAAAGGGATCAAGACATCAGCTGTATTGGATTGAAGCATATATGTGTGTACATGTAGAATGTACACTGTATTTTTGTATGTGCATTTACTTTTAACATGAGAATCATTACATTCCAGACTTCAATGGTAAATATAAGACTCCTATAATCACACAGAAAGCAACTACCTCTATGCGTGCTTGAGAATAGGATTACTTTTATTTTCATGCTCTTCATTTTCCCCCACTACTATTGTGCTTTTTAGCATAATACAAGCCTAAAATGATCCTCTGCTTGCCAATTGGTGGCCAGCCATGAGAGCCGATTTAAGCAGTTAGCAAAATCCCCCATCTGGTCTCTGGACTCCCAATGTATGTCCTGCACATTAGCACAGCTGAGCTTCCAGCTGAGACCCTCAGTGCATTTCCACCAGGTGAGCCAAAATACTAAGCCAGGAGGTGCTTTACTAAACCTGTCGCAGCTGGAAGTTGGTCTCTGCAATATTTTTCAGTGTTATTAAATTATTTCATTCCATTCACAGATTCAGATGCTATGTTAGAACAGTTTTACTTTTTTCCTCCGGCAACCTGTTTTTTTATTACAAGCTATTTCTATATGAATCTTGTTCTGCAGATTTCTTGGAAGAAAGAAAAATGGTCTCTGAGCTTAAGGTGTGCTCGGTGCCTGCTGTTCACTGATTTATCATGTGAATTTGGCATAATGCCTTTTTTTCTTTTGCTCAACTCTTATGTTGCTCCCTGAAAGCTTTGTTAAAAAGACCAATGCCCAGGGAACATAGTACCCATGATTTTTATGGAATGCATTTTGTGGTTAAAGATTTTTGAAGTATGCTCTTTTATTCAGAAATGATCTTATTATTGGCTGTCAAGTATTCTCCCTGACTGAAGAGAGGTGGTAATAATATCCATCATGAACGTATCTGAAATGTCTCTTTGGGTCACAAAACCGTATCTAGTCTCATCTCTTTTTATTTTCAATGCAGTCTGTGGCTTGATGCTTATGTTACTTGTAGGCCTAATTCTTCCCACCTTTGGACACATAGAAGTACCTTCAGAGTCTAACTTAAAAGCATTGTCAATAGGAAGGAAGAAGCACCTGCATTTAAGTTTGGGCTTTCTTTGTTAGCACCTGTCAAAAGTTTTTGATGCCACTGCCTGTTTTGAGCCAAGTGAAGGGACAATTACATGTCAGAGAGATCTCACGTGATGACTGTGTAGAGGAAATATGCTTTTCAAGGCAATTACAAAGGGCAAACAGAAGGAGTTTAGCCCTGATGGTTATATTTGGTTTGCCTAGCTGCCAAAAGGCTGCCAGCTGTTCATGCATATGGCCAATCACATCCTGGCCAGGGGTGCAGCCTCTGCCTGACCAGCAAGCACAGCTCCCTTGGTAGAAGACATGGGAGATGACAACCTCTGTGTAGGTGCAAGATACGTAGATTTGATGGTAAAGTTACTTGAGCAGGTGAATATGGTATGGCTCTGAGTTGGGTTGGTCACGCTGGGGAATATGTTGGGGTCACTGAAGAAAGCTATTGCACGGTTAATCCCACTTAAAAATAAGAGAAGCTGTTTTACTATGAGGGTGAACATAGTAAAATCATCTCTCTGGGTTGGCCAGAGAGATTGTGGAGTCTCCGTCCCTGGAGGTATTCAAATCCTAACTGGCCCGAGCAACCTCTTCTACATGACTTTGCTTGGGCAAGGTGGGTCAGACTGGAGACATCCAGAAGCCCTTCCAGTTTCTGCAGTTCTGTGATTTGGTAAAGCATAAGGCACATGGGAGTGAGGACAGCCTATTAAGTGGGGATGCCAGAAATGTGGAACATGCTGAAGGGTGTCATTGAAGGACATAAGGGACATGGAATGTGGGTGGGGAAGTGAGGCTGTTGTCAGGGAGATGTTAGGGTACTGTTAGGGTACTGTGGGGCTGTAAGGATGATAAGAGTCCCCATAAGACCATGGGGTTAGCACTGTGGGCGGAACTTGAAGTACTGAAAAGGGTAGATAACAGATGTTGGAGGTGGGATTCACAAGAATCAGGGGAGATGGATTTATTACCAGAGAAGATGAGGAATATAGAGGATCTCTAGGAAACATGTCGTGATTATTTCCATGGTCCTGAGAGGCTTGCTATGTTTCAGCAAGTTTTCAGTTCTTCAAATGTTTTCTGCTCCTTTAAACAGAATCTTTGCTGCTGGTTTGGGTTTTTTCCCAGTTGTTGTTATGGGGGTTTGGGGTCTTTTTCCTCCTTAATTTTTGTTTTACTGTCATACATCTCTGTAAGACCATTTTTCACTTTCTTGAGTTAATCATAGGCAAGAGGTGGAACCTGTTTACCATATGTTACTTTTTAATGAATTCTTTCTTTCTACATGCTACTCTTTGATATGAATTACTTAGTTTGGCTCCTTATTGTGGTTACAGGGTGCTAAAGCACTTCTAGCATGTCATAGGAGTCATTTATACCAGAAGAGTTTAGCTTTGATCATGCTTTTCCTGTTACCCTTGTTGATTACCACTATTTGCATATTACTTGATTCCCCAGGTTTGTGATCTGCCATTTGGTCTGGTTCCATCCTCTCTTGTCTCTCCAGGTTCCGTGTTTGCTTTGCTCTCCTGCTTTGCTCTGCTTTGGTGTAAGAGATATTTCAAAACTAGTTAATTTCAAAGGCAAAGGTTTGTTTTGCACATTTGCTTTTTTAACTGTTGGCAGTTTAATTTATTTCATTACAAATAAGTCTTTGATATTCATCAGAGATCCTATGGTGAATTGCTTGCTATTAAATACCTGGTTGAAATAGGAAGCAAGGTAAAATGACACTGCTTCAAACAATCAGTGCTGAGAAAATGAGGAAAGCAGTAACTTCAGCATCAAGGTTTTGTCAGGGCCAAGTGTGGTCCCACATGCATTTTCTGGGCAGATGTCACACTTCTGTCTGCATGAAAGTTTGCAGTCAGCTCCTAAACTCACACAGTGAGAAGTGCCTGGTTTTTATGCTGTTTGGGACAGTGAAGGTCATTTCAGCTATTTGCCTGTGTCTCCCTTGTAGAGCCATACATTCACGACTCTGTTTTGTAATTTCCAGGATGCTTCTCACTATGGTAACTGCCTGTGAACCTGCTCATCAGGTAAATGAGGTGTTGATAAATGGGAAGTAAAGTCATATCCAATTATGAATGATAGTGCAAGTTTCTTGTCTGTGCCTGTCATCTTCCTTTAGTGTTCTCCTTATTGCTGAGTGGATTCATCCATTTGGCTTTATTAATAATTCTCAAATTTACTTTTTCTTCTGCTGCATATGCATGCTCTTAGGCTCATGCCTCCTTCTCTTGGATGTTTCACCTTGGACTGGCTGCCATCCCATATCAAACTCACTACCTCTAGAACTGATTTTTCAAGAGTGCCCTTGAAGTCATCTCTGCTTCCCTCACCTCCAGTGCTGTCAGTGACATGACTTTCTCTCACCTCTCCAGGAGATGACTTATTAACCTCTCTGCCCCCTGTTCTTCCAGATGAGCCAAATTGTCACTGTCACTATTTCCTGTTGCCTCATCTCTGAGTCTTTTCCTTGGGTCCCATGAATATATCAAATTCAGAACCTTTGCTTTCAAGTCTCTATATGAATTTTCTACTTTTATAATTGCCCAAAAACATTTTTCACACCCCCTTTCCTCCTTCCAGTGGTATTTCTCAATGTGATTATTAATTTAAAGTATAGTTGAATCTGATCCTAATGACAGCGGATGGATTTGGTATTCTACAATTTATTTGCTTTCCTTAGGCTCATCCATGGCAGTGACTATTCAGGAGGATGAAGAGTAAGGTGGAACATAAGCACAGCACCAGCCATGACCTGCACCCTATTTCTTTACCTTATGAAAGGATATTTCAGCTGCTACTACAGCTCAAATCATCCATAGTGTGAGTGGATTGAGTTTAGTGAGACAGATCCAGTCTGACTGAGACGTTCACAGTGTTCAGGCTCTGCCCTTTCAGAAAGTCATAGGCTGGGATCCATATGTCTCATAATAGATTTTTATATGTCCTGTGCAAGTGATTAAAAAATTAAGGCCCTTCACATACATGGAAACACAAACACACAGGCCAAGAAGACACTCAGGAATCTTTAAATAATCCCGTATTATGGATGCCAAGTGACATTTTGATGTAAAAAATGCTGGTTTACTTGTTTATAAGTATAAAATACACACATGAAAGAAAGCATAGAGCCATAAATCCTATTATTACAGAATTTCACTCTGCTTTTGTTATTTTTGTAATTTTGAAGGCTTTCTCCTGAGCCAGAAGGATATAATTTCTTAATGATACAATAATGTCTTTCTTCAAGCATGAAGTATTCTGTGCTCATTTTTGCAGCCTTAGTTCTGCTGGAATCAGGTAGAATAAGGAACCCAGTGCTTTTCTCTTTAGAAGATGCTCACAGTCTACACAGCACAGATTATCATTTTTGTAAGCAATGAGAAATCCTTCAGGTAATCTACATAGGCGTTATCTTTCCTGATGTGGCAGTTTCCACATTTTTGTAAGAAACAAAGACAGCTTTTTTATGGAGACAGAGACTAGGCCTGAGAGTGTAATCTCACTACCGAGCCAAACTGAAAAAGTGATTTACACCTTTGGCTCACTTAGGTTACTAACACCTGAATAAAGCATTTTTTAATTATTTCTGAAGGTCTGCCTGCAATTTTTTCACTGTTTGGATGATTCCTACATATTATCAAGTGTTTGATTTTTTTTTTTTAACACAATAAAGGTTTTATATTGGTAGTTGCTTATTGTAACTGAGATGCGGTCATAAAATTGAAACAAAATTATTAAAATAATTTACTGGTTTGCAAGAAATGTTTACTAGTAATATGGGCTGAGAATTTTCCCTGCATAGTGAATAGAATTCCTTTTCAGAGGAGTTTGGTGAGATACATTTTAAATTTGCAAATATCAAACATGCTAACATGAGTCCACATCTCTTTGATGAGCATTAAATATACAGATTTCTTTGAGAAGTAGGGTCTTTATCTTCTCTTCTGGAGAATAGAGTTTTAACAAGTAGGTCCCTGGAGAAAGTTAAATATCTTGGGGGAATCATGAGAAAATGGGAGGGAAAAGAAAAATGGGGGGAAAAAAGAAATAGGGGGGGAAAAAAGATAAAAAGAAATTGGTGTTGTGCATAAGGAAGATTAAGGACAGCATTCTGACTAGCGGCTTCAATTTGCAATGCAAAGTCTGTATTCCAGAGAAAACTTATTAGACTTATCCCCAGATTGAACCAGACTGAAAAATTGTGTTTTCTGGTCCTGAGTGTTTCCTATCGTGTAGTATTGTGCAACTGAAACTGCCACAGTCTTCCTGTTTATCATCCCAGGTTTTTTGTGAAAACTGCAGCATCAGCCCTTTGCCAGATTGGGTCATGAGATAGGAAAATTGTTGCTTCATTTCAAAAATTTTATTACTTTTCTGTATATAATCTAATAGTGTGTTATAGCCATGGCATTCCCTGCCAAGTAAGCACAAAAGACTGCCCTTTGTCTACTTTTTCTATCTTTCTCTACCCGGCAAGCAAGAAAAATCCATGAATTTTACTAGTTCTTAATAAATACTCAGCAGTGATATGAAGCAGCAGGGTAGATGCAAAAGGAATAATAATTCTATTAAATGAAAAGGAGTCAGATTAATTCAGTTCATTTATGTTCAGAAAGGAGATGGAATATGCTTACATATGATAAAAATAAACTGATTAAATTTCTAATATTTATAGAACATTGCTCCAAAATTATTTCAATGTGAATAACAAATTGTCTTTAATCTTCCCATCTGAGCCAGGCTTACCTTCAAGTCTGCACTCTCACCTCATTTCTTTTTTGGGAACTCCTGCCAGTTTCTGCAGGAGGGAGAAGGCAGGGAATAAGGGGGTCTCCCACACTTGGGGCTGGAAAGGCATCAGTACAAATTATTTAATCCCCAGTCTAATTCATTATATTTCTGTAGGAGTTGTAGTAGGGAAGCATTTCTAATCAGAATGCTGCTTTAAAGGAGAGCCCCATGCTGCCAGCATGACCCTGAAAAGTCCCAAGGGCCAAACAGCAAAAAGCTGCTCTCAGGAGACTGCTTACCTGAGGAACACTGCACGGCTGCATCGAAGATCCACTAGACACAGTGAAAATGTTTACATTTCATCCACAGTTTAAAAATAAAGAATGATGTCCCACTCCCTGCCAAGCAGAACCAGACATTAGTTGTTTCGATACCAGCATCACTGTTGTGTCATTTTTGGGAAATCAGAAGAACATAGTTCACTACAAAGTGGTCCAATTTGCAGCTCTTGTTAGTGGTGCAGTGCTGCAGCAAACCTATAAGAGGTTGGATATTCCAGATCCACAGCTCACACATCATAGCTATTCACCTCTCTTTACCACTATTTTAGATTCTGATGGTTGGATAATACTTAACCCAGTCTGAAGCCAGCATAGAAATTTGTCATTTTGTACTAAGTTTTCCTCCAAAATGTCCATCTGCTGTTCCACTCATCAACACACAGTTGTTATTTCAGCAGGAGAAGGGCTACTTATAGACATTTGGCCACACTTCAGCTCCAGTTTTGTCATTTGGCTTTGGCTGAAACACATTTCAGTGCTGACTGAAAGGTGAATGCTCAGAATGGGATAGCTGCTTTCTGACCCAGCACCAGCTGGCCTGGCCACACCGCTCCCCTCTTCACCACGCCCAGCTCATACCTGTGCACATCCGTGTCACCAACTTTCCTTTAACTGTGTTTTACGGGGTAACAGCCTGAAACATGTGAAACCTGGTCTCATCTTCCTGAGTCTCATCTGATATATTCAGAATGTTTAATCCCTGTTATAACAATTTTTATAGTGTTTGCCTGTTGGATTGTAGACAAGACCAAGAGCATGAAACAGTTGTCATCATCACAGGTCCCAATTAAACCCATGTACTATTAACTTGATGATCAGAGCTGTTATTTCCTCACCAATGCATACACAAAGCTGGGATGGGATGGAGGCAAATGTGCATAGCAGAGTAGTCATTACCACAGGGATAGAGAAAAAAAGCAAAAGGAACGAGTTGCACACAGGAATGGAGGAGGAGGAACAGAAGATTGCAGGGCTGCAGTTGTGTTTGGTGCAGCTTATAAGGCATTTGGTACCCTCAGGGTGTCACAGCTAAACCTTCCCATTGCACAACGCACTTGTGAGTAGTGGAAGAGCACTCCTACTCTCAGGTTAACCTAGTCCACGGATTTTCAGGGAGGTCACCTTCCAGCCTCCATCTTTCTAAAACTTCTTCAATGGCTCAAAAGAAATCTGGGCAATGTTTTTTATGATTATGTCATAGTTCATAAAATAAAAATATTTTTTGACTTCCAGAAAATCATACCAATGCCTCTGGTGTAACACCCATTCTAAAGCAGGGACTGTCCTCTGCACCTGGCTACTCAAGCAAAACTGCACTGTCCTTACAGGGGAGATATTGATATGCCCAGCTAAGGCACATGGAAATGGAGTCCACTACAAATTGAGGTAGTATGTTAAACTGGTCTTTTGGCATTGGGCTAATAGGCTCCTGAGCAGTGAGGTCAATGACATTTCCCTGTGCTCGAGCAGCTACTGTGGACTCTACTTTCCACATCCTAGTGTCTCACTTCAGCCTCCTTAGTGTTACATCACTACTGGTCTCTTAGAGGAAAAAAAAGATGAGAGTTACTCACTTTTCTGTTAAATTACCCTAAGACTGCTAGAGCAGTATCTGTGACAAAACCTGAAAATTGTCTATTCATACATAGTTATGTTCAGAACCTATCACTGGTTATGTTTAGATGGTAGTTTACCTCTCTCCTCTAATTTCACTTTTTTAATTGCTTCTCCTTCTGTCATTAGTCTCTTATGGATCATCATTTGCACATTTCCATGCCGAATTCCCATTAACTGCAAACAGCTCGCTAAATGGAGGGGTATGGATCCAGCACCCTGCTGGGCTCTTCCAGTGCCAATGTCTGAAGCTGCCAGGGCTGGGCTCTTGGGAGGGTGTGCAACTACCTGCCTGCTCTGTCTTCAAGTGGGCAGGAGTTGCATCAAACAGGCAGGAGATCCCCCTGGACTGTGCTTGCCAGCTGTCCAAAACTCCTTCCAGTTGGGATGTGTTGCTAACTTACAGTGCAGAGTAAGGTGTGGGAATAGATGGGGTGACCCATGGCAAGGGCAATTCACTCTTTCATTCAGAGATGAAGAAGACAAAATGCAGAACACAGCATGCTGTCTGTATGCACTCCTAGAATGTATAATTTGTCAAAATAATGTTCTTTTAATACCCAGTTAGACTTCCTTACCAGCCTGAGGCGCTAGTACTTCTTGTGGTTAATCAAGACCCCTGTTGCCGGGGTGAGTTCTCCTGTACAGCAGCCCCATTCTCTCACTTCAGTGAGGTAGGGAAAAAACAGCCTGATTTTAAGTCAGTTAACTGATTTTAAGTCAGTTATTTTTACAGGACATCCCTGGTACCTTCTGGAAGAAAATTGTGAAATATTGTGTGTCATGCTATGATTTTAGAGATTATTCAAACACCCTATGGAAAAGCTTTACGGAAAAACCTGTGTCAATAGCTAATTAAATAATGTATAGGGAGCAGATATAAAATTGGGTTGTAGTGTGGAAGGAGAAGTTGGAAAAGAGGGTGAAGCAATGCAGCAACACTTTAGTTCAATCTTCTGCAGTAAAAAAAAGCAGTTTTTAGATCCACATTCAGTAATTTAAATCTGCTGACCTTTAATTCTCACTTAGAATCTATAAAATGATGTGAAATCCATATTTCAGGTAAATATGTGACCTTGATCCAGAGGAAACTTGGTAAGCTAGAGACTGAGAGGATGTGGCAAGGGATAGACTGTTCAATAAAACTATGGTATGAAGGACATCCCCTTTAATACAAATATTTCACCTCTTGATATTTACTGTGCATGTTGTGGCTGTGAAATCTTTCCCTTTGAACATGGACATTTTTCGCTGTTCCCATTTTCATTTTTTCTCTATGCTCAGATTAAAATTCACATCACACCATAGTTCAGTTCTACTGAAAAAAAAAATCCCACTGCATTCTCTCTCTGATGCATTCCTGTGCACAGTTTTGGTAGCACTTACCTCCACTGATATTGTTAAAGTTTCATAGCAAGCCTTCACACTGTTCTGCTTTTGTGTAATCTTTACAGTAATAGGGCTAATTCAATAATATTCACACTGCCAAGTGAAGAAGCCCATAATGTAAAACTCAATTACCTTTTCCATTCCTTTTCTCAGTTGCTCTTCTGCTGTGCTTAGTCTTTTATCTTCTTCACTGTAAACAGGTAGCTTATTTAAATTTAATAGACACCACTGCCTTCCTCGTTTCGGTTTTTTCCTTTGAACCTTCTAGACACTCTCATGAGATGTTCATTCACCTTTGTATAATACCACAGTAATAGCAATACAGGGGAAAAAATTTAATGATTGCATGAAAGCTACAGTAAATGCCTAATGAACATTTTGTTTATGAAGAATTTTGCTTGGATTCCTAACTGCATTTTGGTAAATTATGCAAATTAAATATTCATTACTTTGTACTTCATTAGTTCACATTTGGAACACTTTTTCTTCTTTATAGTAGCCTCGGGTAAAGGTTTTTTTAATATGGCTTATTCTGTTATTTTTCAGAAAATCTTTATTTAAAATGTTAGAAGAAAGTTGTATTAATTCCACAACAGCCCAGAATATCCATATATTCTGGAGACTGAGTATTTTCTCCCACAAGAATATTATATAGGTTCACAGATTGTTCAAAGTTCTTATTTCAATAAGCAAAGTAACTAAATATTTAAACTGATTTTTGCAGTAAGTTTGCTTACTGATCATATCCCCACTCAGAAAGCATTACAATTCCATTAGCATGAGCAATGTCTGGCAAATGGGGAAGCACAAAGCATGTGTTCTGCATTTTGCCTTGCATTGCTCACAGTCAGCACTGGCTGTGACCCTTCAAGAAGGTTTATTTTGGGCAGGAGGCAGGTGCTGCTCACCAGCCTTGAGAAAGTGGAAGGAATTACAAGGAAGGTGGAAGCTGGGAGCCCAATAGCCCTGGTTCCCCCCTGAAGGAAGGTGGCCATGGGATTGTGTCTGCCCACAAGATCCGGGCCAACACACAGAATTTGTTCTTGCTGCTATTTGAAACACTGGTAGGATGAAATCTCTTGAAAGGTTTAGTGCCTCTGATTTGCTTTCCTCACATGTTCCTGCGTCCTCAGACGTGATATCTGGGGATACAGTCCATCTCCAGAAAGCCTCCTCACAAGCTGTGCAATGCTTTAAAGCAGAAAAGCATTTTCTGATTGTTTATGGGCAGTAAGCCATGTCAAACTTTTTTGTTCAGACTTGAAACTAGGGAGGCTGGCAATTCCTGCTGAATTTCAGATGCACTGTAGGATGGGGATTCATTAAAAGAAAATCTTAAAAGAGCTTAGGTTTAGCTTGTTGGTTTTCACTGAGCACACAGTGGATAGATGTAAACGAGAGATCCCTGATCTGGTGATTAGTAACTACACAGACAGAAACAATTTGGTCTGTAAAGTCAGCTGTCATATTGCTCCTTGCCAGAAGAAATATTCTTTTAATTCTCTTTCCAAGTAGTCCTAGGCAATAGGATGTGTTTTTACACATGGGATGGGATGAGGTGAGTGTGTTGGCCTATCCATACTCAATCAGTAAGGCTGCAGAATGCTGAGCTGCACATAGGATGCTCAAGACTCAATGTAGGGTCAAGTGTAAAGCCAAGCCACTGGTGGTTTGAGAAGAATATGAATTCCAGGTTGAAAACCACAGTCCATGTGATTTCACTGAGGTTACACAGGGAATCCATGGAAGAACTGTGAAGAATTAGTGTCTTATGATTACTTGTCTTCTCCATCAATAACAATTTTTGTCTGTTCTGCCAAAACACAGTGTTGAAATAAAGTGTGATGCTTTTAGTCACTGCTACAAGATGCAGTAATAACAGAGTAAACCTGTGTTTAAATGAGATTGTGACTGCTTGAGGTCCTTATCCTTCCCCAGCCAGCAGGTATTGTGCACATTTTGGCAAGACAGCTATTCTTGTTGTGCCTCTGGCAGTGCAAGTGGAAAACTGGGGGGAGAACAGAACACTGCTGAAAAGAAACAGGTGCATCTGTAGTGGGTTAATAAATCAGAAACAGGCAAACATTAAATCTGAACAGTGTCCAGCTCTCTGTGTGCCTGCATTTTGCTGCATACTAATTTTCCCATTTTTTGTGAGACCTGCATCAAACACAGATCAAGTTCTACCTAGGAGACTGCATGAAAATCAAATCACTTTTGGATCTTGTTTTATTTGCTGGGAGCAGACATCTCCAGATTACGTTTAGAGCTTCTACGGGATGTAATGGAAGAGGTACAAACCAAGGTAAGATGCCTTATTACCAGTCACTTTCTTAACAGGTAGGTGTTTTAACAGCAAGAAATATCACTTGAAAAGTTTAAGGCAATAGCCAAGAATGGATCAGAAAAGCTGCGTGCTTGGTCTTTGCATGTTTTATTAAGCATGGTCCACCTAATAGTTATTTCCAGTTTAGTTGAACAGATTGCTATGTTAGAAGCCAAGCCCATTAGAGCCATGTAGTCCAAAATTTCTATAGCTTCTTGCAAAAGGCTTCTTTTAAAAGATGTGCTGCTGCATTGTTGGCATCCTGTCGCATTGTACACACACATGCAGATCTGAACTCTAGGCAGAGAGCTCCCTCACCAGTCAGAGGATTCAATTCCTCCTTCCCTGTGTCCTCTGCTTTAATTGGCTGTAGCACTGGTTTGTTTCTGGTTGCCTTTCCCTAGAATTTTCACCCTCAGAACCAAGGTCTATTTTCTCATTCTCAACTAACTTCAGAGCAACTCTCTCCAAAATATGCCCATATTAAGTGTTGCCCATATTATATCCCCAGTTAAGTGTTGTCTATCAGTTTTCCTTTGCACACATCTGTGTGTGCTTATTGGGTTGAGGACTCTGGCACACATTATCCTCTGATCTGTGTCCAAGTTTGCATCTCAATAGACTTACGCAGTTTGTTCTGATTCAGCGGTTGTGGATTAATTTCCAGGCATGCAGTGCAATATCTAAGGGATTCTGGTCCCTTTGGTGGTGTCAACAAGGCTGACCATATGGAAGTACTCAGGAATTACAGTTTTCTACTTCGGGAAGGTATGACAAAAGCAACATAGGCACAGGCACACATATACACACCAGGGCTTTAAAACATGCTTCTTAACATGCTTCTTCTTCTAGTGACTGAAGAGGGTTGCTTTCTCTTACTTCAGCCACACCTTCCACCCAAGGTCTCTCATATAATCAGTCCTGAAGAGTCCTGGCCAAGCTCTCTTGAGGGTGTTTGAGAGGGAAGTTCATCTGAAGTGAGAAGATGTCCTAATTTACATCCACTGGTGCCACAGGACTCATCAACATTATGGTATGTTGAACACAGACAGATTTCCCCAATGAAGCAGTGACTAGTTATGAACTTTTTCTAAATAAAAGTGACCAAACACCACTTATAAAGATGGCTTCTCTACTGGAAGTAAGGGGATTGTATGTTTAATACAAGAAATATGCAGAAATATACTTCTAAACATTGTGAGCAAATTAAAAGGGTCCCAATCTATAAATAAAAACATCTGATGACACAAACATTAACATACAAAATTAATATCTTCTGCAAGGCACTTACACAGCTTGAAGCACAACTCAGGATGGTTAATAAATCCCCTTGTGTATATTATCCAACAAGAATACCTGTGTCATCAAATATTTTTATTGGTAGTTGAGATTACCTAAACTCTAAAATGCAGCTGTAACTGAGAGCTCAGGTTGTGATTTCTATTGCATTGTCTCCAAGTAAAACAAAATCTCAAAACAGTCTAATACTGCAGTTATATCTAATCCCAACCACGCAGAGCCATATCAGTTCTGTGCTTACTTCACTATGCTTTTAACATGTTTGAAATGATGTGGCTAGGATAGATCTTGTACTTCATGACTGTTCAGGGAAGATGGGAATAATGACAGGGCACCACGAGCTGGAAGGGTTTCACTGTATTTGTTCACAAGTCTCCTTGCATTGCTAATCATTGAATAAATAAATAAATAAATATCACCAATAATGCAGAGCCATTTCAGAAACAGCATAAAAAGAATGAGATGGTTTATAGCCATCTCATTGGTGACACCTCATTTAACCATTTCACTGAAAGAGAGCAGAGCATTCTGAATCCCTGCATTCCTTGAAGAATGTTAATGGTTTCTTGTTCTGTTTCAGGTAGTTTTCAGACCCCAGTAACAGTCAGCTTTGCTACACTGTGTGGTAAATGGGAAGAAGATAGGAGAGAAAAAAATTCACCTACACCAACATCCAGGGTAAGTGTTACTCAGGGAAGTCACAGAGTTGGAAGAGGAGACAGATGAGGGGGGAAAAAAAAAAGGAAAAAGAAGAAAAAGAAAATCCCATATTATTAAATAATCTAAAAATGATCTGTGATATTTGATGTTGGGTGGTACAGGAAGACAAAAAATGGAGCCAGAGGGGTGGAGCCCAAAAAGAACACAGGATTGGCAGCAGTATCAGTCTCTTAGCCCAGGCTAAGCTCCCACCTGATGCTGACAGGTCTCACCTCGCCACAGGCAACCAAAAACCATGTGGCTGAGTCCTACTGGCATTCAGGAAATATAAAACACTGTGTAGGGACGTGCCTAACTTATCCGATAGGTGTGCAAAAAGCAGGGTGCCTCTTAACCCTGGCCTTCTCTGAAGTGCAGATGCTTTGGAGTGGACGTCAGGGAAATGATTCTGGGCTCTGACGAGCCTTTTCCTTGAACATGCACCTGTGCCAGCCTTGTCCTACAAACCCCAGGAGAAGGAAGTTGTCATCTTTTCTTATGCAATAGTTTAGCTCTTGGACCCATCCAGAGGAAAAGCGTGAGATCAAATTGCAATTTCTCTGCTGCTCAAATTTTCATACCTCCCAAGTCATGTGCTAACACCTGCAGTGGGAGACGTGGCCAGAGTACCCCATCTCAGAGAGAAGGATGCCTGAGTTTCCTGTCAGTGCTTGCAGGGCATTGCAAGACCCTGTATCCACTGGCTGAGAAGAAATGGGAGGTGAGGGATCTGGCTGTCCCTCTGCCTCTGCTGCCAGTGCACAGCTGAGCATGCCACACCAAAAGAACAGACAACAGCAGGCATTTCCCCCTGTTGACATTAGCAGCAAGGGTGTGAGCTGCTCAGCACATAAAAATCACATGAAAGTAAAAATTTAAGGAACTGAATAAAGGATTACTGCTGTCTCACTGTATTATATGGCTCTCTAACACATGCAAAATGGAAATGCAGATACTAATCTGCAAAGCTGTAAATACAGTACTGCAGTTACTATGTCTTTCTGCACTTATAGTTCTCATGAAAAGATCTCAGTGCTTTAAGGTTGAATTTTACTTTGTTTCCTGAGCCTATGACAACTACTTAAATATTAACTCTTCAGTTATAATGTTACAGACAAAGAGCCGAGCAAACAAAACATTGTGCTTATTTTTCTACTTTTACAAGCCCTTCTGACTAGGAGTCTTGTAAAGATGGAGTTTCCCATTTTTGTAATTTCTCTGCTGTAAAAAATTCCCAATGGCATAAATTAGATGAGGCCAGGGATAGATTTGTAATATCTCATCCTTCCCTGGAAACAATAGAAAATCAGATGAGTCCCTCAAGCAGAGTGCATCTAACATGATACTTTAGAGACCTTGCAGAGACATCAAATGCAGACAATATTCAGCATTAATTCAGTGTCCATTTTGATTCGTTGCAGTCGGGCAGGAAATGAGGTTTGAGTGACAACTTTATTAAGTCATAGACTGCTGAAAATTTTATGAAATGATGCAACATCCATGCAAAACAGTGGAGCTTTTCATTAACAAGCTTGATAAGATACAGTGAAAATGTGAGTTATATTCATTAGCTATTTTTCAATAAAAGGCATGGAAAATAAATTATATTAAAACCCTGATCTGCATAATTCTGCCTTTGTGTTTGCAGAGGAAACCTTGTTCCAATACCTTTTAATAATGTGGAACACCTACTGCAGAATTTGTTGTTTAATCTAGTTATGCTGGAAATGCTAATTGTTCTCTTCATTCTGTCTTCAGCCAAAGCTCCCATTTGTGATTTGGAGCATTATCTTCCCCAGTATTCTTACATCGGTGGTGTCTTTGAAATACCTGGCATTGTAATTGCTGTGGACACTACTTTAACCAAACGTGCATTTTCAGATGCAGACTCTCAGCTGCTTTCAGAAAAGCTGGTATATGTGCAGTGGCTTTTGTCCCATGCAAGGACATTCATATTGTACCTAATGCTGAATTAAAACCAGCAGAAAGAGTCAGAGATAAAAAAAAGGTGAGAAGAGTGCACAGCCCCAGGGCACTATAATGAATATCATTCTCATGGAAGATGTCATTAGTGCTGGCATTTGAGATTGAAAATAGGATAAGTTATAATAAACCTCTCTCATAACAATAGTAATAACAATGCTTTAGAATAATTTTTAAATTAATTTTATTAGTAAACTCATTTAGGTTTAGTCTTTCCCTGATTCCCAGCAGAGGAATTCTTTAGAGGCCTAACACCAGCTATGCGTTTCTTCCTCTTCTGACAGCTTTCCTTGAACTCTACACAGAAATCAATTTACCTCCTCAATATTCATACAGGTGGCAGCTTCTACATAGAAATATTCCTTTAAACAAAAGCCAATTAAAGGACTGGCAAACTTTTATCAGAAAAGAAAGCTGTGGGTTCCGAAGCACTGAAAACTAGAGCCAACTATGGAAAAAATAAAACCTGTTTTCTTTTTCCAATTTAAGAGCAGACCTATCCTGGTGCAGGATTCTTCTAAGTGATATGGGACTAAATGAAGACACTATAGTTAAATATAGAAGAAGAATAATTTTACTTGGCTTTCTGTAGTAGCACACAAATATCATGAGTGATGCCACAGTGAGCAGGGCACTTTGTAAAACCCAAACAACTGTCACACATAGGTTATAAGGTCATTTCTCACACATAAGATGAACTGGAAATCCATCCCATGGATGGAATCTGAGAAAATGTTATGAAGTCTACCACAAAATAAAAAATGAGTTTCAGATGTTATTTTATGTCTCAAGGGCATTTTGCTAAACAAATGCATACACTCTCACAGCTTACCCACAAAAAAAAGGAGAAAAGAATCAGTATCACAGGGATTTAAAAGATGAAGTGTTCTTTAATTGCATGGTATATTATTTTTTGTTGTATATACAATGAAAATGTACAATTATGCAATGATGCAGCTGACGGTGTATTTCACTGCTTTTTCCTGATTGTGTTCAAAAGACTGTAGGTAAATTTTATTATTGCCTCATGGAGGATAAAACTGAAACATGGAGTTCAATGTCAAAGGCCATAATGATTTATCTCTGGTTCCCTACATGAAGCATCCAATCCAAGCCCAGTGCAGTAAGTGGGTAGCTGGGCTTCAAGTATAGTGTTCTTCTGCAGCTCAGCATGTGGCTGCTGCCCTCTTTGCCTTTTCAGCTCAGCAGAGGCTGTAGATGTTCAGCATCTCTGAAAACCAAAATTTCCTGATCTCTCCTTTAGGCAATGAAATTCAAGCCTCTTGTTTTAAATTGGATCCTAAAAATTTTCTGGGGGAATGACAGAACAAATCAGGAGAGGCAAGCCAGCTGCTTTAGCCACTGACCAGGCGACTGCAGAACAGCCGGGTGGGTCCCTTGGTAGGAGTTTTCCCAGGGGCTGCGCTCGCTTCTGGAGACCTACATCGTAATGTCACTGCCCTGCTGGTGGCTGCCACCATCCAACTGAACATATGAAGTCAATTTTTCACCAAACACCTTGGCCTCCTATTTACACGACTCCTGTGCCAAGTGTTGCCTCTATTCATGACAAAGGAAAATATACCCTGGAGCCTGAATGTCTGGGATTCCACCTTCTACCTCATGGTCATCCATGGCAACTGGGGTCATGCAGAGTGCTGGCACTAGCAATTCTCATATTTCAGTGGCTCCTCTGCAAAAGAAGCCCTGGTGCATTTAGAGACAACCTAAATTCAGATGCCTTTCCCGCACAGGGGATGCGGGATGTTTCCTTTTTCTGAGATGGGGAGGGGGAGTTGGCAGGGATCTCCATTCCAATCATCTTTCCATCTTTTGCAACTGAAAGGAGACAGATCTTTGCACATTTTATTGAATTGTGTCAAAGTCAATAGAGCACCATTGGTTGACAGAAAAATAAATAAAATAAAACTTGCTTTAGAGGAGGCTATCAGAACTTTAGCCAAACATAGATCTGAGCCTGAATAGTATCTGGCTTGAAGTTTTGCAGCACTGATTTGAATCTTCTCAGAGGTGAGAGAGGAAAACCCCCTTAGCACATAGCACTTGTTCTGCAGCCAGAGAAACCAGGCTGCCTCTGGTGCAGCTCTGCTGGTCTCTCTTACCCGGGTTCCCCACGGAGGGTCACTGCGAGCCCTGCTGCTGTGTCACACCTCACCGTAGTGCCATCCTGACTGTAGTGCAGAATTCAATAAAGCAAAAGGTCCTGTTGGAGAAAGACTGACAGGCAGACCAGACACCCTAAAAATGGTAACTGACTGAGGGAGGGAGGCGCCCTCAGCTCCACTGCCCATAAGCTGTGGGTCATCCAGCTGCAAACAAAAGACAGAAGTCCACGGGAAAGCCAATTTCCTTGTAGGATGAGAAAGTACAATGTGACAGAACTTCCCAAGCATTCTGTCAGTGTGCCATGTATATCTTTAGGAGTGCAAGCAATAGAAGGAGAGGGGTGCAAAAATCATGAAGGGACAGAGACCCATCTCTGCAATTCCCTTGGCCTCACACCTTGCCACAGCTACTCTGGGGTCCACACCACTGATATCTGTAAAACCCTGGAGTGGAAATGAAAGCATGAGTAACAGGACTTTTTCAGCACCATACTATTTCAGATACCCACATAAAATGCACATCATGAATGATTACCAGGATCAGCGAAGAGATCTTGCCATGGTCTCCATGACCAACAGGGCTGAGCAGGAACTTCCTGTGCCCTTAGGCACTCCCATCTTGATTAACATCTGAGAAATTTCCCAAAAGACTATTACACTCAATCAATATGACGTTGCTTCAACTAATGAAATTCTTTTAACATCCAACATCCTTTGAATTGTGGATTAGAGAGGGCAGGTTAGTTCAGATACTGAACTACATTTTAAATTACATCATTATCTAGTAATATCACTGTATGTATTTCAACACCTATTTTCAGAGGAAAACCTCACCGTTCCTGGAATTCTATTTTAAAAACTGTAAGAACTGATTATTTTAGTATTTTGAAATATTTTGAAAGTTTAAACAAGCTTTCAGGCTTGTTAATGTCATTCAAAGTAAATTGCATATTCTTTAACAGGAAAATAAATGAATACACCATGTAATTATTACTGACACCTAAAACTCTTGAGGATAAAGCAGTAAAAGCATAACCACTTATGTGACTGTATTTATTGCTGAATTGGGGGCATTTTATTAGTAAAATATTTTTCTATCATGTGAAACATGTATATTTCATTATATAAAACACTTTTCTATAGGAAATTTTATGAAGGTAAATCATTAATAAATTATCCAGTCTTGTTTTTCCTTGTTTAGGTTGCCAAAAACCTTACTTTTGGCTTTTGTTACTGTATTAACTGTTCACATATTTAATATTTTTATTTTATTTTTCTTTTGTGGCAATTAAAATGTGTGGCTTACTGGAATGTGGTAGATATTATACTGATAAGACACTGCCAAATATTTTCATAAAAAGTCTCACGCAAAACTCTAATATGTAAAATTGTTTTTATATTGTGGCCTATCACAGTTACATTTACAAAAATTTACAAATGCATTTTAGTCCAAGTCCCCCACAACTAGTCTTACATTTGAAATTACTAAGTTATATCACTGACTGAGGTACTGTTTTTTCTGTAAAACTGAAATATGTCAGACTAATTATTTTGGAGTAAAATCTTAAAAGGTCTCAGGATTATGGGATTACATTTGGGTTAGGTTTTTGTTTGTTTGTTTGGGAGTGGGGTGTTCTAAAAAAAGGAAAACAAACAGAGACTAGACAATAAAGCTGAGCTCAGTTTTGGCAGGTGCAGTGGATATGGACATAAA
Organism: Dryoscopus gambensis; assembly: GCA_013389985.1. Lineage (NCBI taxonomy): Eukaryota > Metazoa > Chordata > Aves > Passeriformes > Malaconotidae > Dryoscopus > Dryoscopus gambensis. The sequence continues at coordinate 25,454 of WEIT01031027.1, forward strand.
AGGCCATTTCCCATCCCATTTATATTACAGAAACACAGAATGGGTCAGGTTGGGAGGGACCACAGTGGATCATGTGGTCCAGCCTCTCTGCTCAAGCAGAGTCATCCTGGAGCGCATTGCCACAGGGTTGTGTCCAGGCAGTTCTTGAATATCTCCAGTCCGGGAGACTCCACAACCTCTCTGGGAAATCTGTTCCAGTGCCTGGTCACCTGCACAGTAAAAAAGTTCTTCCTCGTATTCAGGCAGCACTTCCTGTGCATCAGTCTCTGCCTGTTGCCTAATAAGCCCAGTAAGACTGCCACAGGCAAAAAAAAGTGAGCTTTATCCTAAAATCATTATATGTGCATTTAAATTTCAAGAACTTTTAGGATGAGATGAGATGAGATGAGATGAGATGAGATGAGATGAGATGAGATGAGATGAGATGAGATGAGATGAGATGAGACAGAAGAATATTTGGGACTATGCTTTATTTTTCACCTATGTCCATTCAGAAGAACTGTAGAAAAAAAGGTTAGGAATTGAATGGCAGATCTGACAACTCTTTTGGGGAATCTCCCTGAAGAGGTGAAGGAAAAGGAAGAGGAAAACTCTTAGATGTTCAAATAAAGGGGATTTTTCTGCCTGGAAAAAAAAAAATGTGAGCATGCAGACTATTTTCATGAATTAAAATGGCTAAAACATTCAATGCAAGCAGACCTGATTTGATTATGAGATCATTGAATTCAAACCCTTTTGGCCCTTACATCAAATGAACCACCATGAAAAAGCAGTAACTTTTCCCTAATTACAGTTACAGCATAACTTGAACACAATTTTTTGTAAGAAAGCGTCAGTTACAACTTGCCACATACAAAAAAGTATTCTCTAAAAAAAAGAATGCAAGCCTGGATCAGGGAGCTGTACAGATCACAACTTGGCTGTCAGCCTAGACCTAATCTATAGATATATCCAGTTCTTCTCATGGGAAAGTATTTTATGTCATGTCAAATTTTGTCTGGCCTTGTACAAAGATAAATATGCAATGCAGGAAGCACTGTACTTAAAATTTAATTTCTTTCATGGAGCTAGGTAAAAGACTACTTCACCAATAAACAGCACTTCCCAGCCATCTTGGACCCTGTAAGACAACCTCATGCACTAGATTCTTGCTGGACTTTCAGTCAGAGCAGTATCTCTCCAAGTCCTTGAAGACTGCAGTAAGCATGAATCATGAATGTTTATTTTAACAATGAATACTGTAAACATCTGGCCTTGAGCAAATAGAAGAATGAAGAACAAAAGAGTCATTAGAACAATAAGGTGATGAAGACATGATAAAATAGATAAAAACAGGTAAATAGAAACAGGCAAATTCTCATGTTAAACCTCTCTGGCGAAATCAGTAGCAGGATGATCTGTTTATCACAGGAACACAGCTTTGAAGCCTTTGTAGAACACTCACCAGCTGAAATTCAAGGGACATCTCATCACTGGTACAGCTCCATAACATGGAATTTGCTAGCATTGTGAAAAACATGCGTTCAACAAATATGTTCCTTCCTTTCCTCCATCCAAATCGCCTGTGTTCAAAGCCAAAGTCACTTCATTGTGGACTGTCACTGAGGGGCGTTTGAGAAATGTCTTCTGTAGATTGGAGTTGACACAGCAGAAACACAAAGCTTCACAGGTCTCCGAGCTTTTGCAGCTCTTTCTTTTAAAAAGGTATATCACCTTAATTCTGATAATTTCCCTTTCTTACATATGTTCCTCTTCAAATGCCTCTTCTCCTCCAACAGCAGAGGCAGAAACTGTGAGGACTAGGAAAAGCACTAGGATACTAAGCATGACCAAGTACACTATTGACTGATGCAGAGGACTGTAAGCATGAACCAGTATACTCTAATGCAGGTGGTAAAAGGCATGAAAGAAACCGCAAAAGAATATGAGGGGACAACTTCCTGTTTTTGTGTGCAGCTGAGTAAATAGTCTCCCGCTTAAAACAAGTTTTTCCTCATAACACTACAGTTTTCCATTACAAAACATAGTCTTCAGTGACTCTGTTTCCCTAGATGTAACATCAAGAATTTCAGTTTGCGTGTGAAACATGGCTGGTAAATACACCTGTGGGAAAAAGCATCCCTGGAGAACTAATTAGGTTACCAGGTCACTGTTATGCTTAATTCTCACTTGTTCTTTCCCTTTTCAAAATTTTACTTAAAAGTTTCTATCAACTGACCAGATTCTTTTTCAGTATAATGACTTAATTTTTTAATGTTTATAGTTCTAAGGCTTTTAATGGAATAATTTTAAAATATGCTTTCAGGGTCACTTTGGTTCTATTAAGCTTTTAAAATAGATTAAGTCCAGGGTCTTTGCTTTCTGAATACAAAAGCAGCTCTTGCCTCTGAAGCCAAAAACAATTTAAAACATATGAAATGCAGTAGAATTAATCTGTCCAGAACCAAAAGAAAGACTGTATTTATAGCAGCTGATTTATTTGTTTGATATACAATATGTGCTCCGGTTTATAATTTTTAAGGTGTGTGAAAGGGTCGCATTATATATTACAAAAATAGCAAGGCAATGATTTACAAGACTTCACATTGTGCCTATTGACCTCCTCAATAAGAAAGGTTGGTGATTGTAACAGCACTGAAAAATTAAACCCATGGGAATCAATTTAATGTAGTATAAACTCTTTAACAACCAGCAAAATAGCCATATCAGCTGTTTCATCCTTAGATTATGTTTCAGTTGTAAAGCGCAGTTTTTAATAAAAAGTGCACAAGCTTTCTTTATTCTACAAAGCCTCTGTTTCCTCCTCTGTGGAAGCAGCTGCTCCCTACTTTTCTTGTGGCAAAAATGGAAGTATTGTGTTATCACTGGTGCCCTCAGTGGGAGAAAAAAGAAAACAGAGAAGGAAACTGTTTAACAGCAGTGCGAATCATTTTGTCTAGTTTCCTTCTGAAAATTAATCTCTGAGCTCTGAAGAAAAGATGTACATCTGTTTGTCCTTTGTTGTGGACAAATACATTAGTCTTTCCACAAGGAAAACAATATTAGTCCATGTACAGCTTGAAATAATCAATACCTAGACTTAACAATTGGGTAATGCTTCATGTTAACACACTCACTGCGAAAATGAGCGGTTAAGGACAAGAAATCTCTTTTAATTATCAGAGCTGTGTTTCGTGGACATTCCAGAAATAATGGTATTTGAACACATCTAAGGCATTGTCAGGTAAAGGCAAGACAAAAAGCCATTAAAATGGTGATGTTCCTTATGATTTACCTCATTTTTTGCAGAATTATCTGGCTGCCTTAGTAACTTGCACAGATGAAAGCTGGCAAAAAAGATAGAGTCTTTTCTTATCTCTGGTTTGTCATACCTAGGATGTTCACCTCATCCACTTTTTGCAAAGAATCAAACAAAAATCAGCCTAGAGGTACACAGAGAGTGCCTAAGCTATGTGTTAATAGCCACTGTCCTCTAAAACAAAACGAAAGCTATCAGCAAAATAATGTAGCTAACATATCACGTATTCTGACTCTGGCTTATACCTTAGGAGGGGCCTTCCAGAGAGAAAATTAATGGCAGACACGCAATATTGGAGATTGAGCTAGCACCATTTGGCTGTTGGAAGAGTGCTGTGGCGTATTTTTGTTCTTTTAAGAAAAGAGGTCCTTCATCATAGCTGCTATTATGATTTTGTGAAGTGTGGAAGCTCACTGAAGGTTCATGCATTACACTAGAATTTATTTTACTGACTAGGGTAGCAAATGGCAAGACAGTTGAGGGCAAGAAGACTGGTGTTTGTGCAGAAGCTTATGACAGATACGAATAAGGCAATCTGCATAATGCATGCTGGTGGGAGTTCTTTTTCAGTTTAACTCATCTGCGTGGGAAGTTCATTATGGTATTTCCTTTATAACTTATTTCTCTTACAGAGTAGCAGAATAAAGGAGTCGATGGTGCAGCAGTAGACATCATTTTACATTTTCCTGTGAAAGATCGGTAAACATTCTGTCTCTGATTCTCATTCCANTTGCAAAGAATCAAACAAAAATCAGCCTAGAGGTACACAGAGAGTGCCTAAGCTATGTGTTAATAGCCACTGTCCTCTAAAACAAAACGAAAGCTATCAGCAAAATAATGTAGCTAACATATCACGTATTCTGACTCTGGCTTATACCTTAGGAGGGGCCTTCCAGAGAGAAAATTAATGGCAGACACGCAATATTGGAGATTGAGCTAGCACCATTTGGCTGTTGGAAGAGTGCTGTGGCGTATTTTTGTTCTTTTAAGAAAAGAGGTCCTTCATCATAGCTGCTATTATGATTTTGTGAAGTGTGGAAGCTCACTGAAGGTTCATGCATTACACTAGAATTTATTTTACTGACTAGGGTAGCAAATGGCAAGACAGTTGAGGGCAAGAA
>WEIT01031027.1:38905-65530 GCA_013389985.1 Dryoscopus gambensis
GACTGTTTGTCCCAAAGAAGGAGCTTCTGGTACTTGGCGAAGCATCGTTGAATCCTGAGGGCAGTCTTGGTCCATAGATGGTGGTGAGAGCACCAGACATGGAAGGACACTATGGTTTGCAAGAGAGACTCCTCTCTTCTTAAATGGACTGAGAATTGATTATTTGAGTATTGTTAACTGATCAGGAAATCCAAGGTTTTGTCTGATTGTGTGAAGGGTGGAAGTTGGGAGGAGGAGGAATGTTTCAGAGAGTTTTCATTTCTGTTTCTTATGTGTTTCTTTCCTTTAGTAGAGATTAATAAAGTTTCTTTCTTATTTCTAAGTCTGAGCCGGCTCTGCTCTGTTCCTGATCACATCTCACAACCATTATTAGTATTTTCATGGGGCACTGGCATTGTGTCCAGTGTCTAACCATGACAGAATGTGTGAGAGGAACAATTCTGCTGACACCAAGGTCGGTGGAGAAGGAGGGGGAGAAAGTGCTTCAGGTGTCAGAGCTGAGATCTCTCTGCACCCTGTGGTGAAGACCATGGTGAGGCAGCTGTGCCTCTACAGCCCACGGAGATGGGGATGCAGAGATCCACCTGCGGCCTGTAGAGGAAGCCACACCAGAGCAGGTGGATGCCTGAGGGGAGGCTGTGACCCTGTGGCAGGCCCATGCTGGAGCAGGCTCCTGGCAGAGACCTGCAGATCCATGGAGAGAAGAGCTCATGCTGGAGGAGGTTTCCTCGTAGGACTTGTGACCCTGAGGAGGACCCACACTGGAGCAGGCTGTGCCTGAAGGACTGTGCCCTGTGGAAGAGTGACCCACATTGCAGCAGTTTGTCAAGAACTACTGCCCATGGGGTAGACTCAGGTTGGAGAAGTTTGTAGAGAACTGTCTCGCGTGGGAAGGACCCATGATGTACCAGAGAAAGGACTCCTCTTCCTGAGCAGCAGGAGAAACAACATGTGATAATCTGACCACAACCCTCTTTTCCTGTCTCCCTGCACTGCTACGGTAGGAGGTAGAGCTGGGAAGGAGAGGATGGGGCAGGAGAAAAGTGGTTTTGAGGTCTTATTTTATTTTTCATTATCCTGCTCTGATTCTGTTAGTAATATATTAAATTAATAGCTCTAATTTGAGTCTGTTTTGCCCCTGAGAATATTTGCTTAGTGATGTCTCCTGGTCCTCATCTCCACCCGTGTAATATCTACCCAATCCTTTGTTATGTTTTCTCTCCCCTGTCCTGCTGTGGAGAGGAGTGATAAGAGAGGCTTTGGTGGGTGCCTGGCATCCAGCCAGGGTCATCCCAGCTTGTCTTTCTTTCCCAGTACAGCTGGAATGAGACCACAACAGCTGATGGCATCTTCCCTTTCTCATGGGGACCTGACACTCAGCCCAAACCAGGCTGTGGGAGATGGGGCTAAACTCCTTCCTGCTGTGTCTCATTTAGGCCTACAACTCCCTGCTCCTCAATGTCCACAGAAATCCCCCATTCTAGAGTCCTTATGAAACTCCTCCTTTTTGAAAAAAAAGCCAGTACCAAAACAAACAAAAATCAAACAAAAACCCCAACACCAAACAAAAATAAACTCCCAAACCAAAACAAACAAGAAAGTCCCACTAAACAAACAAACAAAAATCAAACAAAAACCACCAAATCAACCAACGCAAAAATCAAAAAAAAAAAACACAAAAAATTCCTTCAAAATGTGAGAGCAAGGGAGGAAAATAAAAACCCCAAGATTACTCAAGATGAATTATGTGCCCGTCCTGGGCTCCAGCTCTTGATATGTACTGCCCATCCATTTCTCCTAGTGGCTGGTCATAGCTTACACTTTCCACCAACCAAGTTAGAAAAGGAGCCCCCCACAGTGCAGCTATCCTCATTTTCTGACCCTGGGATTTTTGCAGTCTTCACCAAATGATGCCATAGTTTAATCAATAGTGTTTGAATTTACCTTTTACATAACCCACATTGGCTTATTGGTAAGTGTTTAGGTAGTGCCTAAGAAACTGAATGAGAAATTATGCTGTGAGTCTTCCTAGCTGGAAGACAGGGCAGCTGCATGTCTCGTCTTGATTGCTGGGATGAATCCTGGTAATGGTTTAAAGAGCAGCACTCTACGCTCCCACATCAGAAGTCTTTCAAAAAGAAAAGGCTGCTGCCTTTTCATTTTTCATTTTGTCTAACCTGGGAAGGGGAGTGAAGGGCACACAGTGAGCTTTTTTACAGTTTGTTTGTTGCTTAGGATGGAGGACGATATATTCTATATTCTGAGTGGTGCTTTGGGATAGGCATGTGAGAAAACTAAGGAGACTGTAAATTTAAAAACCTAGTCACAGTTATTGAGGTACCTCTAACTGTCTTTAAATCTGCCTTTCATATTTTTTTCATAATTTCGTATTTTCTGTATTGCACCTTACTTTGTTTTGAGGGGTCAACCCAGTCATTATATTAGTCAACATTTTGTCAGTGGTGGCATTTTTGTTTACTTCTGTGCCAACAAATGACACAAGATTCTGTAAAACATCTACATTCATAGATGATTATTAGTGCCAAGTTACACAGGTCTGTCTATTAGTGTGACTTTAATCCATTTAATGCATACTTCACTGATGTTGTGTGGTGGCAATAATTGTGGCAGGCAGTAATAAGACAAATGCCTTACAAAAGCCTGCTTAGCCAGAATAGGTGTACCAACAAAATTAATTACTCCCACACATGTAGCTGAGATTATTACAAAATCATATTTGTTGTCATAATTAACTGAACCCTGTCTTGGTTTAGTACTATTTTGTCCAAGTCTGATTACCTAAAGACTACCTGTGCTAGAGACACCTGTATAACCTCACAACTCTTTTAAGATCAGCTTGCTGGAATTTTTAGGTATAAGTTACTCAGGCCTGCTGATTTGAAGCAATTATCCCCCATACAAGGACTGGGGTTTTTTAATATCTTTCTCAGCTCTTAACAGAGTACTTCATCATCTTCATGTGAAAGAAGCACTTCCTCTAGTTTCATTTCAAAAACAGAACAGGGATTTATTTATTGTACACTCCTGCATTTCCTGTCTCATTATTAATGGCATTATCATTTCTAGTTATGGGCTTGTATTATTGCTGGGATTTCATTTGTTCCTACTATACTTTTTAAAAGCTTCTCATTATATGTTGCCCAGAGACAAGATGTTATTAGCCTCTCTTATCAATTATGTTCACTTCACAAAATATATTGGTTATTATCTGTTTCTTTCTTTCTCTTTTGTTCCATTCTGTTGGATTTCTCCCATTTGTGATAGCCTCTTTCAATTCACACCTGCAATAAAAGCATCTAGGGACAAAGTTTCTTCTCTTGACAATGAACTCATAGCATTCTTGCCACATAACAAACCTTCTCAAAGAAATCTAAATCGAGTTTTACAAAGATTTTTTTTTTTCACTGACTTTGTTGTCTTTTGACTCCTTAAAAAATACCTGAGCTGTATGTTCCAGACTGTCCTACTCTTTGGCCACAATGAATCAATGTGTTATCATCACAATTTTGGTCTCCATACAAGTACATTCTTCCAGCCCAGTGATTTATTTATCTCCATGTCCCACAATAAAACTGAAAATAAACTCACTTTACAATGTCTTCTGAGTTAGAATATTTTAAATTTGGGAGTTTTAGTAACTTTACTGATCTTGTACAACTGGTAGAAGGAAGCCCTTAGAGTCCATGTCCCTGTGTTAGGAGTCTCTACCATCTATCAGCCTTCCTTATGCTGTTTCAATTTAATGCTCTTTTGGCTGTGCCATGTAGTCCTTACATAAAAAAAAAAATTCCCTCACAGATGTAGGATTCAGATTATTACATTATTCGTGGGCAGTAATGGCAAACCTGTAGTGTAGACAGAGGAACAAGCAATGCCACTGTAGCAGTAATGTAGTGGCCTCTCCTCTGCCCTCTTTCCCAACCCAACCATGCTCCTGAGAAGGTAGTGGGGTGCAGAGCTGCCTCTGAGAGGTGTTGGATAGTGGGAGGGGGGAAGCTTCATTATTCCCCATGACCTCGTGTGCACACAGAATGGTGATCTCTGTAAATACAAAGAATTCCTAGTGAGTAAATTACGCAATTAACCTAAAAACATTTAAAAATTAGAAGGTCTTATCTGTTGCAAGATCTGTGAACTCAATTATCTGTGGTTGGTCCACCTTTAGCTGAGGTCACAGTGTGTAGCTTAATGAGAAACCTTTAGAAGATTTTTTAATCTCAAAATAATATGAAGTTCCCTTTTAAACAAGTAGGGGTTTATTTGTTGCATATAAGCAGGAAATAAATGCCATTCTGGTATATTTACTTGTTTTATGTCAGACCTTTGAGCGAAAGATATTGGTGATTTGGAACCAAATGTTCTTCTTTGTGTTTGGCCTGAAGCAGGGGAACATGATGGTCTTGAAGTTCAAAATTACATTACTGTCATCTAAATCAGAATTTTGATGATGTTGAGTAAACAAATTAAAACATGTAAGTTAAGATTAGTATGTGACAGTACTGGCAGTGTTATGGGAACATTGCCCATTCATTTTCCCCTATAGACCCATTGCTTAAAAAATATGCCACACTGATATTCAGCTGGCTACAGTTTTGGATTTAATATAGTCCTGCATTTTTAAGTGTTACTTGTTCCTAGAAACAGTTTCATTTGGAAGCATTCCTGTAGAAGCAAGAAAATGAAAACCATTCAGTCTTTGTTGTTTTAGCAGCTCTTCACAGATCCTGGACCTTGGTTACGGCAAGTGGAGAGCAGGCTTCGTCTTTCATAGAATCGTAAAATATCAGATTGGAAGGGACCTCAAGGATCATCTGGTCCAACCTTTCTTGGCAAAAACACAATCTAGACAAGATGGCCCAACAGTCTGTCCAGCTGAATCTACCACTTCCCTGGGGAGGTTTTTCTAATGGCTGTTTATTCTCATTGTGAAAATTGTTCCTTTTGTGCTATTACGGTCCAGTTTGTAAAATTAATAGAAATGCCTCTGCCCAAATTAAGGTGCAAATGAGACCATATGCCAAAGTCAATAGTATGGATCTTATTTAGTAGTAAATATGAGAGAGAAAATGAGAGAGAAAAAAAGGAAGAGAAAGAAAAAAAAAAGAGGTGGGGGAACAGAAAGATAGTGANGCAAGTTTGATACAGACTCTGGATCTGTTGCATCATTTTGCATCACAGGCAGTCCTGTGGAGCAAGGCCTCAGGAATAAGTCTGGAGAGCACTTTGGGGGAGGTGTTTGATGGATTATGACACCCCCTCAGCTGCTTCTCATGTGAATGTCCCATGGATGTGGCCTTCCTGGTGGGGGTTTTATAGATGAGCGAGTTTGTGTAAGGGAGGATGGCTGTTGACCTGGCCTCTGTGGGCTGTGGTCTACCCTACCCCAAACCCAGCTCAGGGATGATTATCTGCTGTGTTTGGCTTCCTTGTGGATGCATTCCTTTCCCTCAGTCTTGTTGGTTTCTCCCTAGACCTGAGATGATAGTGTTACCTTTATCTTATCTAAGCAGCTTAATTCACAGTCCAAAGTTCCGGTCAGGCATCTTCAGGGAGGGTTGAGCTATGGTGGTTGTAGCTTCTTTCTACAGTTTTTGCTATAATGGGTAAAATTCCTTCATAACAATATTTAAGGCATGAACCATTTCAGTCTCTGACGTGCCCAATTGGAATGCCCTAGAAGTAACCCATTACCCCTCATCTTTTCCATGTGATTCCTTGGGAAAACAGGGTCTCTATCTTTTTATAGTCATCCTTTAAATACTGGAACATGGTGCTAAGATCTCCTTTAAACCTTCTCTTCTTGAGACTGAACAAATCCGGTTGACCCAGCCTTTCCTCTCACCAAGCTTTGCAGTCCCTTTGTAGCCCTTCTCTGGATCATCTCCAGCCTGTCCACATCTTCTTGTGTAGCATGGACCAAAACTGAGCACGGTATTCCTGATGTGCCCTGACAAGCACTAAGTAGAGTGGGATACTCACTTCTTTATAATGTCATAAGGGCTGGTGATGCCCTTGATGCAGCCCAGCATCCTATTCACTTTGTCTGCCACAGCAGCCCAATTTGCTCATATGGAGCTTGTTGTCCGCCAGGATTCCCAGGTCCCTTTTCACTGGGCTGCTCCTCTGCTGGGTAGATCCCAGTTTGTACTGCACTCGTGGGTTATGTTTTCCCAGGTGCAAGACCTTATGCTTGTCCTTGATGGACCTCATAAGGTTCTTGTTATGCCAGTCTTCCAGTCCATCCAGACGTTTCTGCAGGGTGACTCCCGATTCTGAAGTGTCCACTTCCCCACTCAGTTTGGTATAATTGGTAAACTCTGTCAGTGTACACTCAATCCCATCATGCAGATCTCTTATGCAAGTCTTAAACAGCACCAGGCGCAATATCGATCCCTGGAGAACCAATTTGTGGCAGGTTGCCAGTTTGAAAAGGACCTATATACCACTATCCCCTGGGTACAGCCTGGCAGCCAGTTCCCCACCCACTGCACAGACCACTTGTCTAGAGCCTCACATATCGGTGTCTACAGGAGGAGACTGTGGGAAGCACTGTCAAAAGCACTGGAGAAATCCAGGTAGACAATGTCCACCGCTCGCACCACATCAACCAAGCAGGTTACTTTGTCCTAGAAGGCGACCAGGTTTGTTAAGTATGATTTGCCCTTGGTAAATCCAAGTTGGCTTTTCCCACTCACGTGCTTCATCTAACTTGTAATAGCACTGTATGCCTTGAACTATCTGCTAACACAAATACTACCAAACTGATGAAAGTATTCCTGTAAGTCTCTTCAGGCCAGTCCTATAGTCAAACTGAGTCAAACCTTTCATCCCTTTTCTACCTGCAGCAAAATGTCAGATAATTATTGTCTTAAACTGGGTAATAGTCTGTAACTGTTAACCCAGCTAAATCCATCTCACATAATGATATTATATCAAAGCAAATAAAAGAAGGTACTTGGGGGTAACCATGAGGAAAGAAGGGAGTGATCCAGGTCTCTAGTTCTTATTCTTGCAGGATTTTTTCTGTTCTGTATCCATATTGTAACCTCTGAAGTCCTTCCATCTCTGTTGGTACCATTCACCTTTGTTATCTTTAGGTAATGCATTAATTGTCATGTTGCATTAGTTATCACTTTAACCAGGAGCTTTCTCCTGTATCCATGTATGGATAAAATGTATTTGTCTGCTGGTTTCTGGCTTTGATATGAATAAAACTGATCCATTAACTCATCCTAATTTCAGTCCCCAAAGCAGGCTTGTGTGGGATGCAGATAAGTTCAAGAGATACTCTCCAACACTGAAAGATGCATGTACAGTTAAGTGCCTTCTTTATGCAATGTCTGTCTTCTTTTGTGTGGAATATAACCTATTATCATTTATATGGGTGTTTTTATGCAGCTATGCAGTTAGATGGAAGAGCAGTATCCCCTTCTTGCGCAGACTGTCTGTGACATCCCTTGTTCAAAGTATTTTGAATGCTAATTAGGTTTTCACTGCCCCTCTTTTTAGTGTCTGCTAGAAGTTAGCTCCCATACAATAATCACCTTGAAGTTACCATAGATCTTGCTAATAATCTGTTTCGCCATAATTCCAATGGATAAGAACCTGTCCAATCTGTGACAAAAAGGCTTAAATTATGCAGTAAGTGCCCTGGATTCTCTGACTTTCTAGCATGGCAAACTGCAAATACTGCAGCTTCAGGTAAATTTAAAAGAATGAGATTATTATTGCATTCAAATGCAATAAAAAATGTATAAAATGAATAACCCATGAAAGAAATTCCTTGCATTATTTGCCACAGTAAATTAAGCTTGTTTTACCCTGCACCTGCATTTCTGCACTGCTTCTGAAATGTAAGGGAAATGAAGAGCTGAGGGCGAAAATATTAACAGGCTCAACGACAGCAGTTAAGCTGGCTAGAAGATAATTTGGGATTTGGGGCATGAAGGAAGCCCTGGGAAATTATTTGAGACTCAGGATTCAGAACTTACTTTGAATGTTTCTGCTTAAAAGACAAGCCAGTAAAAAGCTTATCTGGTTAACATCTTAAATAGCATGAAATAAGTGCAGTTTCAGCCTGTCTGCAAATGGGAAAACAATGCTGAGCTGCTTGTACTTGTGCTAAAGATTTGGCAGAATTTCACTATCCAGAAAGCAACAGTTTTATGGCCAGATCCACACAGGGACCATAAATGTTGCATAGCCTAAATTTTAGGATGGAAGGATGTGTCTCAAGTAGTTAAGAGGAAAAACTGAAGAGAGGGTGTGTCTTAAAGCTGACACTTTCCCTTACAATGGCACAAGGACAGAGATGGATCAAGATGTCTCTTGACTCCCAGGGCCAGGCAGCACTTTTGCCAAGGGGACTGTGGCTCCCACCTCAACTGCTCTTCCAAGGTCACTGCTCCTGTCATCAGGCTGGTGGCAGCCTCAGGACAGAAGGCAGGAAGAAATACTGTCCTCTCTGGTGTAGCAGCACTCGGTGGCTGACTCCCATCATGAAACTGTGAGGTTCTCTGTCTTCAATCCACATCAAATAATTTTGTAGCTGAAACTGGCAGCCCACCACCCTTGCTGCCAGATGAAGTGAAATGCCTCTTGTGCTTCAGCTCTCCTCTTCCCACAATAAACACTCAGTTCATTAAGACAAGGGAAAAAGACAGGCATGTGTGAAGCACACAGGGCTGTGTACCCTCCCCACTGAAAAGTTTATGGAGCCATGTGAGATCTGTGGCTCCAAACTATACTTGACAATAGGAACAGGGATATCTAGGGAGAGCTTTTAATCCAAGGCAATGCTGCTTGCTTTTCTGCTTGTTTTTGCAACTCCTGATAATTGGTGAGCTCATGAGCTCACTGGGTCAGACTGCAGGCATGATATCCTCAGAGGTGCTGCATGGACAGCTTGGCTTTGTGTCAATCTACCTGTCAGGGTGCAGAAGAGCATGTTGTGTTTTGGAGGTATGGCAGTGTCCCTGCTTGGAAAACATTCCTCTCTTTCCAGAATCTTAAATATTTGCCTTTTTTGTTGTTTTGATCTGCAAAACACTCCAAATATTTCTATTCTGGTTTTGGCCTGCCCTCCAGGACTCTCTGTGAAGATGCTTGGAGCCCAGCTACATCCATACTTAATTACTCTTTACCGGCATAGATGACATAAATAAAGAACTGTTGTGTTTAAGACTGCTTTCTAACACTCTTATATGTTGAGGTATTAGCTGATACAGGAACAGACGTATAAATTGGCTGGGCTGTATACCCAGGTACCGGGGTCTTTTCCAAAGGGATGTGTTATGATCCAGCTGCACTCACTGTTGGTGAGGATTAATGTTCTAAATACCTTTTGTTCTTCTTCCCAGTTCTGCTCTACATTAAATACTTGACTGGAAGTTGACATACTGTACTGCTTAAATGATAGCTAAAATGGAGGACAACTTCTCTCCAAGTGAATAAGGAGACACAATGGAAATGCCTGAAATAATACGGTGAGAGGATTCATTTATTTCTTCCTAACAGTTCACAGTATTATTGGCTTGTTCTTTTGTATTAAATCTTTTCCACTTTTTTCTGGTGTAGAAACGTAATTTGCATCACATCTTTTTCCCAGGAGGCAAATGCTAGAAACTCCTTAGGAGCTGATTAAGATTATTCTCACTGAGTTCACATTTGCCATGTAATGATTTGTGAGTAGCCTGACTTGTTTGAAATACTAATGCTAGAAGTTTGGCTTAATTGACTAAGCCCTGGATTTTCTATAAACTTCATGAATTCTTTCCTAATTTCTTTCATTACAGTGGCCTGCCAAGAAGTGGGTCAGCAATCATCATTAAAATGTCATTTATATTCTGTGTAACTTCATTCTCCAAATCTGCTATATATTATACCTGCAAGATGGAATTTTTGTGCTAACTTCTGCAAAAGTGACAAGACTATCACAGAAAAGAAGTATCTGCTGAAAACACAAAGAATTGTGGTTAACTTTGAGTCCAGCCAAAGGAGTTTTATAATGGAACCATACCTATTGATCTAATACTTGTGATGCTTTCCCATTATCCATGCAATCCAAGACTCCCCTCTAAACCACTTAATTCAGAAAGTTCTTTTAAGACTTCCTTTACGTCATTGGACAACGGCATACCTTTCATACAACTGCATCTCTTCATATATTACCTGCTAATTAATGCCCTTGGAAACAGTTCCTCTGCTTTCCACTAACTAATCAGGCAGAGAGTCCAGACTATTAGCCAGTATATTGGTGAATATCTCAACATCAATATAGAACAAGTAGACAGGGCTATGAGAGGCAAAATCAAATTTGTCTTTGTTAAGTTTCGAGTCAATTAAAGAGAGGCTTCTATTGATTTTGAAATTTGCTGGGATTCCAGGAAACTTAACAGGGTTGCAAGACAACCCCTTACTCTGTTTAATGCCTCAGTAAGGCTTTTCCTCCTACTCTTTTTAGTCATCTACCATTTCCTCACATATTCCTTCACAATTATTTCTGTTAAACTTTCCTAGCAGTTTTTCACCCAGGATCTGAACTACTGCAATGTCAGCTGTTAATCTTAGTGTGCCGTCTGAGCTTTTAAAACTACTTTATCCATCAGTTTTGCCTAGATGGGAATAACTACTTCCAAATGAAATACACTTTGTGATTACACCTCTGAGGTATTGTTATGAATGGATGATGTGGGTTTAAATCAGTCCCTGCCTTTTGCCCAGGCCTCTGGCAGAAGGCAGTCACTTTATTGAGGTGGCCAGCACCCCAAGACCCACTCTCATTCGTATGTTCTTTAATAATGGCCAATTCAGTCTATTATAGAATTAATTATTTATTTAATAAACGCAAAACTAACAGACGTAAGACTTAGACTATTACTACATGGGGATAAGACAAAAGGGAATACTAGTATTATACATGTGGGGTAAAGGTACCATTAAATTTACAGCTAGCTAAGAAATAGTATAACTTAGGATTCAATGTTTCTTACTACCAAATTGTTGAAGGGGCACACATCGAAATCCTTTCCCTCAGTTTCTGGAAACGTAACCATGAAGTTCCATCCAAGCTTCAGGGAGAAATCTTCTCGCATGTTCCCAGGGAGTGTGCAAGAGACTTTTGCCTCTGTGATAAACTGTTGTACTTTTATAGTGTAAAAACAGGCCTTTTGGTCACCTATGTTTGTTTATCTCTTCCCACATCTGTTAAGCTGGCAGACCTTTTTGTGCCAGGAGAGGATACTTGCTGGACTGCCCAGGTTATCTCTCCCATCTGCACTGGCCATCTGTGGTGGGAGAGGGGTGATATGCCCCGCCACAGGAATACCCTGTTTAACACCCATCAAAATACTCTTCTAAATGTAGGAAACGGTGATTTCTTCAGTTTTGCTGAAGACTAAGGCTGATAATGGAACTGTTAGGATCAAGGAATAATTTTAAGCTGCTAAAATCCAAAAATCTTCCTAAACCTAAGAAGAACTTACTGAAAACAACACAAAACTTCAATTCTAGTAGTCTCTGTGTAAGTATACCTTGGGTTAATGAAAGTATTTTTTTAATTATTTACATTGGTGTTCAGCTTCTTCCATCTTTACAGGATGGAGAGTAGCTGTCATATAAGCCATATGTCTCACTGCCCAGACCCTTAGAAACATGGCTTGCTAGATATTCTCAGACTATGCCTGAAACATAGCAACAGAATTACATGTATCTTAAAAGAGAGATGTTCCAAACCTTCTTTTCTGTCAGAAATGCAATAGGAGATCTTATTGGTATTGACCTAATGGCTATCACATTCTCGCAGGAAAAAGGAAACCTGCACAACTTCTCCTCCTGTCTGAGAGGATTCAGATCTCCTTCAAATCTCAGGGTTTATTGGGCTAAAGAAAAGGAAAAAGAAGGAACACACCTGTATCTTAAAATTACTTGCACTTCTTCAGGAGTGAAGACGCCAGTATTTTAATCACTGCTCTTGGGACCATGACTTTTTAGTAGAAAATTGAAAAGCAGTGCTGGGAATGGTGCTTCTGGGTTGGGAAAAGTGGGGCTGAAATACCTCAGGTCTCCTCCTTTTTGGGCAGATATGGTTGGACACTACCCCTTCCTCTTTCTTGACTCTCAGCTGTCATATTTTGCAGGAAGAAATGAGCCATGTTTTGTGCTATTAAAAAGAATGTGTGTGTGTCTCTGCTGAAGAGCTGGCTACGGGCTCCCAGGTAACACAGAGACAGGGAACTCATGCCCTAGTGCTGCAGCATGACACTCAGCCCCCTTACCTTCCATGGGAAGCTTCAAGCTCCGTGTCTTGGCTCTGTGGACTTGCCATTTTGTGTCACCTAAGTCCCCATGAGCTGAATGCTAGGCTTGTTTAGGGTTCTCTCTTCACTCCTGGGCCTCCTATTTCTCTAATCATTGCTTCCCCTCTTACTCTGCTGAACTCTGTGCTCATTTATCATAGAATCTAAGTGGGATTATCATTTTTCACAGTTTAATTGTTCCTGTTAAGTGTTCATTATCTTTTCACTGGTATGGTCATATTTTGCACTATGCACCAACATAGTGCAAAAGCCAGGGGTGCTAGAGCAAAAGCCCATAGCTCTCTACAATGTGTATGAAGTATACCACCTACATATATCCAGAAAACTCTCTCTCCCTTGCTCCAGTTACTTTTTCAGGAATTTAACACTTTTTTGAATAGTTCCTCCTTCTTTATGGCAGTCAGGTCTCAGATTTCTTTCAACCCAGTGTTATTTCTTCTTCCTCAGTTCTCCAAATAATCTATTTTTCAGTTCTTTGCTTTCAAGATCCTGAAGTCTCTTATCTGTATCAGTAACTGTATCTGAATGCCTGTTTAAGTCTGCCTCAACTTCAGTCACTCTACCTTTTATTGTGATTCCCTGAAAGAGGCCTGCATCAAAGCTTCTATTGATGTTAGCTCAGACAGTAATTCTCTAATGTCTGCCAGTCTTCCTCTGTTGTACTTTGTTTGCAGCACAATGCTGGGCCTCCGGGACCACCTGGGGTCCCAGTGCTCCTCTCTGGCTGCATGCAAAGGCATCGTTAATACCGGAAGCGCACCTGTGTACAAGTGTGCTGGCATAAGGGATCACCAAATATTTTAGGAGGGGCTTTGGGATAGTTTACATTTTCTCCAAATCATTGAAAATGACATACTGATGGCTGCTTTGAATAACTACTGCAGCCTTCAAGAAATGCCTATTGCTCTGAATAGCCTCTACTATCCACTTTTTCTTTTAGAATCCTAAAATTTTCAGACTTTAGTAAAGGGTGAGATCAGCCTCTCTGATTCAGTTTGGGACACATCACTCATGACTGCACCCTCACAACACTTTCACATGCAGATAATAAAGAATTACTTAGGAAACTGTATCACAAGTCCCAACTCCACTTACCATGTAAAAGTGGCTGCCCAGCCTCAGATCTACGGGTTCAAGCTTCTCCTTTTGTCAAAAGCCAAATTCCTATGATTAAGCATGTTATTCATTGATGCTTTTCCTGCCAGATGAATATGGAAAAAGGCCTAGCCCTGCATTCTGCATTTATTTGAAGATGGTCTGTGCCTTCATCCTTCTTCCCTGCTGTCATGATACTAATGCAGAGTAGAAGAAATGCGTTCTTTTTCCTCCCCTTTCTACACTGTGTTCTAACTACCACTGCAAAAGTCATTTGTTATCTCCTTGAAGTAGTTTTACTCAGCTTGAAATTGTTCTCTCCTCAGCTTCTTTTACAGGCAGTATCTGCCTATGTTGAAATCAAATTCTCCATCCAGTG
Organism: Dryoscopus gambensis; assembly: GCA_013389985.1. NCBI lineage: Eukaryota > Metazoa > Chordata > Aves > Passeriformes > Malaconotidae > Dryoscopus > Dryoscopus gambensis. The sequence goes on from WEIT01031027.1 coordinate 52,718, forward strand.
ATGAGGCTGCCTGATGTGCTCTCCCTGGCCGAAGTAAAAAAGTATACATCTAGTTATGCAGTATTGCTGTGCTCAGGAAAATAGGCTGTAAACTGTGTAAATAGGAAATTCTGAGGAGAAAGGTGAATCCTAAACACTACCTTCCTCTGGACCTCACACGTCTTGTGTGAGCTACATAGAGCTCAGAGGGGATTAATGTCCCAAAACACTTATCTGGAAATAGATACCCACAGTGTGCAAGAGGACACCACAGAACCTGCTGTTAAAACCATGCTGAAAAACATCACAGTTGTTATCTGCTCTAAATTTGCCCTTTGGTAAACATTACCTGTTGCACTGAAACAACTCTGACACCAAGGGTACAAAGCCCAGGAAGGCACCCATGTAGGGCAGAGAAACTTCTAACAGGAAGAGCACCCCACGCTGTGCTTAAAGTGAGAGCCCAAACTCATGCACAGATCTCAGCTCATGCTGCTTTTTGGGTGGCTTAATAGCTCAGATGTGCTCTTTAGAAACAGAGCAAAGCGGACAACTGCCTAAGCAGTGTCTGCTGTAACAGCCCACTTTGACCTGGTGGAAAACACCATGTGTTTCATACCAGCCCTGACTATTGCTGCGAAGGCCTTTGCTTTCCTCTGAGAGTGGGTTTATAAGAGTACTGAAATGAATCCTAGAGCTGCTGTGTTCCCTGTTGCAGGAACTGTAGACACAGCCTGAAAGAGAGAATTCTGCACAGGTGATATTATTCCCCTCTAAATTAAAACATGGAAACCCCTTATCACTTTCTCTGGAGATGAAGAAATCAATCAGCAATCCTCCACCTCCAAGAACAGAAATGCATGAAACTGTTTCCTTTGCTTTAATCTACAGGGCATTCTGCTCTTGCTTTTTTTGTGCAATTTTCTCCTGGTCCAAAATCTCATAACCCTGATTTAGGTGCTAATATGCTGCAGTGAGTTCCAATCCCCAGGCAGCTTCATCATCTCCAAGCTGTGCAGGCTTAAACTCTTAACCTGTCATAATACCATGATTAAGGCCCATCATACATTTGAACAGTTTGAAAGTCCATGTCTGCTTCCTCACCAGACACTCTCACTCTCCAATGAAAGGCAAAATCAATTGCTCCCTACAGGAAACAGAGGAAAGCCAAGTGGGTCTTTTCCACGGCCATTTACAGCATTATAGCCCAGCTCCCTGACCAGGTTTATTGTAAACTTCTACTGTTCACAGTCTTGCTGGTCTTTGTGGATGAAACAGAATAATAATCTCCTCCACACTGCTGATATTCCCAAGGACTTTAAATGACCATAAACTTACATTGTAGTATTAAATGTGTCCTATGAATTTTAGATCACAGTGTAACACTTTGCACTACTTGTGTGTAAGTCATAGGTCTCCCCAGTACATTATTTGTCATTTTGGGTACTCCTAAGGCAGCCCCATATGTAACAGTAATCTTAAGGATTGAATAACTACATGGTGTCTAGTTAAGAAGGTAAATGATGGTGAGTCACAAGCCCATGAAATCTCACTAGGAATGTTACAGGTAGCGCTGCCCTGCTTGCAGAAAGGATTTCTTCCTTTGTGTCATGCAGTCTCAGAGGGCGTATTCATTTATGTGTGTTAGTTACCTCCTACTTCCCTTTAGAGTAGAATAAGAGAAGTTGAACTGGATGCTCAGTGCCAGAAAAAAGCTTAAATCAAATCAAAACAGGAAAGCCATGCTTCTGCACTAAACACAGATGATAGATATGCTAAAACAGAGTATTTAGAGCAGCCAAACAAAAATAACTGAATAAGTAAAAAGCCTCTTTTTTTTTCCAGTTCACATATCAGTCCGGTTTCTTGCCTTCAGTGATCAGGAAGAAAAGAGCTCCTATTGTTTAGTGACATTTCCAAGTATTTATAGTTCTCTGGTAGTAACCTTTTGTTTGTTAGATAGCAGAGTTTGCACAGTATGTTGAGTATGTCATTAAATATTTGCCTGAAGATCTGAGTGTTAGCATCAATGACAGAGTTTCCTAAACATGTCACATTTTCTTTGGCTGTCATGAAAAATTATAGCTACTGTGACTCACACTTTAATAGCAGCTATTTGTGATATTTTAACCTTATGTACAGCCCCAGAGGAGAAACAAGTGACAAAATAAAGCATCTGCCACTGACTTGCTTGAACGGAGGGATTCCAAGCATTATTAGGATGCCAAATTAAAGAGAAAAGGCTCTTGTGTCAAATGTCAAAGGGTCTTGGTGTTTGTTAACTTTACTGTAATTTATGTCTTATCTCTGAAAGCATATAAAGAAAAAGAAAACAAATACTCCTTTCCTCTCCATCGTCTCTTTCTCTGTATTTATCTGCATAATTCTTGTGACAGAAAGAATTAAGTGCTGTTTAAAAAACCCACAATCATTACACTTTTAAACAGTTAAATACTTAATGGAAATATTTATTACCTTCTAGTGTATCTTATTTTTTCAATGTAAATTTAAAAAAATTTAAAAACAATTAAACCATATGGGTGTTTTATATGCCAAATGGAAAAAAGACATTTGTGGTGTATTTCTCCATATTTTCTCTTAAACATATTGCTCTTTTCTGCAAGAAAAAGCCAAAGAAATGAATTTTTCAGGTGTCTGTAACATGAAAACCATTCTTTTCCTGTTTATCTGCAATCTTTCCCTATTTCTGTCAAAACTTCTTCTGCCATCCTTACATACATCAGGAAACTTATTCATGTCATAATTTTTCCATGTGTAAAATGAGAATAGAAACACTTGTCTCCTTCTAAGTTAAATTCAGCATTATTTGGAAATGCTTTAAGAACTTGAAGAGAAGATGAAATAGTGCACAAGTGCACAAATTGGTTTCTGTAAATTCAGAGATTTAACCCACACGATTAGGATGACAATGCCAAAAGCTGAGCCCCAGAGGAAACACAAACAATTGTCACTGATAGCAGGCAGCTAACAGATTTTCCTATGATGGAGCTCTTGAAATCTATTCTAAGAGCAAAGATTAATACATCATTCTGCACCAATATCATCAACCACCTAGAAATCTTCACCCTGGAGTAAAGGAACCCTTTAGGCTTTATGACAAAGGACAAAACTCTGCAGTCCTGTGTGTGGCTTCACTGTATATCATTTTATTACCTCACAGGAAAAAAAATCCATGAAAAAAATCCATGAAATGTGATGTTGTTTTTGCTTGTCCTCATGGACATTCAGTAAATCAGGCCACCTTACAGCAACAACGTTCACATTTCAATATAAAACCCTGATATCACCTAAGCAGATTTGTGAAATATGTTCTCAATAAACAGGACTGAAAAGTGAAGTTGTTATAGAATTAAAGAACAAAACATTCTTAAGGAAACTTTGATTCCCTTTTCACAAATTTATAAGGTTTTATCAAAAATTTGCTGATTGCACCATTTAAGCAAGGCAAATATAATCATGATTTTCAGGAAACCAAAAGTCTGACTGACATCATCTCTCTAAATTTCCACAGACTGCATTTTCTATTTTCATTGACTGCAGTGACCCCTCTAAAACAAGTCTCGTGTTTCTATCAGATGTATTAGCACAAGTACATCCATCACTGTGTGCCTTAACTTCGCATTGTAATGCAGCCCTAGATCCCTCCTCACAGAAACGCCAACATGCATTTCGGACTGAAAACGTAGAGTTGTGTGAGAGCTATCATACACTACTTTTTGTAAGACGATTATGAATACAGGGCAAAAGTTTTTTATTATAGTTTGACCACAAGGAACGTGCATGAAGGTTGCATTTCTCTCCTCAAAATTTAAATGAAATTGTTTACTAGAACAGAAAGATTGCAGCTGTCACACATTGTTATGAGATCAGAGACAGAACTAAAACTTGGAATCCTACTAAGATTATCCTTTCAAATGAAGATTGCGAGAAAGGAAAGAGTACAATCTCAGTGACAGGTCTCTTCATAATAGGTTTTTCAACACTTTGTAAAAGAATAAGGAACAGGAATTCGACACCTAATCCTAATGGACACAAACTGAACATACAGTCCAGAAAACCAGAAGCTGTCCTTGTGTAGGACCCCACTTTTTGTCTCAGTCCCATGGGAAGTCATATTAGCAGTTAAATCTGCAATCCAGTCTCTCACTGGTTACGGCTTGGACTAGAATCCTATCCATAACACAGTCTACAAAGGTTCTTCAGAAGACACCATTAGTGTGGTCTTGCACTCGCACAGCAGTACATCCACCTCACTGGGATTCAGACAGTTTAGAAACAAAGATCATCTAGCTCTAGTCCATAGACCAGTAGCAAAGCATAATTTCAGTGTGAGTTATTACTGATCCAAATTTTCCTGTGAATTGGACATTTCCCTGTCTAGAATGAAGAGAGACTTAGCACAATACTCAGAACATTCTATAAACTGTGCTTTTGCTTTTATAACAAATTCAAATGTGGTGAGAAGGTGTATGTGGAGGTAAGCTAAATTGTTACTGAAGGACAGAGGAAGGGGGAGAAGGAGGGAGGGAGGTTAGAGAAGGAAAAGCAATCTACAAGGTGGAAGGAAACATAAACCATCCTGATTTATACTTTTTCTCCACCCCTTCTGTTGATTGCTTTTCCTTCTAGAGACACATCTTTTCTCTTCTTTTACAAGGTGGATGTGAACTGATTTACGCTGCCTTTCCAACAGATAGTTAACCCACCCTCGTAGTCAAGAAAAAACATTAAAAAATTAATACAGTGTACCTTGTTCAGCTAGCTTTATTTGTCCTCACTGGCTGGTTTTTTTATTTCATGAAAATCAGCTATGTTGGTAATATATAAAACAACACCTAACTTGTTGCTTTAACTAGTAATAGTAATAATAAGTATGCCATATTTGCTTAAGTGAACCACACAGCAGTAGGTACTTGGAAAACATGAGATGTAAATGAGCCTTGGATTATTCTGTGTATCTGCTGTGCAATGGGTAAATATGTATAGCACACAGATGTCAAGTTATATCCTATTTAACAACTCTGATGATATAAATTGCTATTCTTTCTTGAAGAAGCTGCTCAGTGGGTAGAGGAGTCATTAAGAAGCAAACTGGTCTCACAAAAATTGCCCCATCCTTGCTGCCACATGGTGTTAGGGCGAGTCTGAAGGTGGTTGTATGGGAAAACCCACAAACTTACCGAGAACAGTGTCAAGTTCTCCTCTCAAAAGAACTGAAGCCAGCTCTGTGATCCAAAGTGCAGTCAGGTGGGCAGGGGAAGCACCCAGCTGGTCATGGCCTGGGTGTAGATGAATCAAAACCTGTAGGAGGTCATTTTTTTCAAGTGTGAGATTCACTCTCATGTTTGAAACACTGTTTTTCTTTGCAACAGACGTTTACTAACACTTCATGTAAACACTTCAACAATACAAGTAATGGCTGCTTGTGCCTTATGTGAGAAGAAAGTTTCCAAATTTAAAGAAAAAACATTGTATAATTCCACAAGGATCACATCTGGAAAATTAAGCAAAGCAGGACAAAAAAAGCATTCTCATCTCTTCAATCAGGTTTTTCTGAAAAATTCTTCAGTTGCATATTAACTTTTTAATACAGCACCAACATTTGAGAAGCCCAGGTGTTATGACAGGCAAACCACAGTGAGTCAGTGTTTTCAGCAGTGAATTACGATTGGGATTAGTTGCTCCACCAGCTCCTCTGAGGTTTCAGATCTGACAGCAGATGTGAAGCATACATAGGACGTGAACCTGCAGCTCCTGGTTTTATGGTACTGGAAATGCAGTTTCCCTTTAGCACTGATGATGCTGCCAGATTGAGGTCTCTTTTAGCAGGAACCTGGAGCCCTACTGCTCCAGGTAGTGGTGCAGTGGCTTTCTTGACTTAGCTGCCTACTTGCAGACCATGTACATTGGGTCTTGCCACTTTTTTATCTGCTGAGGCCTCCTGTGTTTATATCAGAACCTCTGCCTGCTGATGGTGGTAGAAGAAGAAAGGATCTAGATGGCTCTTATTTCAGGCACAGTAAGTACAGCAGAATTTTTTCACATCACCTCCTATGTCCTGTTGGCCTTTTAATGTGAGGTCCTTTTGGGCAGTAGTCTGTGTTACAGAGATTTAATAAAGCACCTGGTTGACAGAGCTGCACTGTCTTCTGGGGGCCTCCAGGAATACTAAAGCTTAAGAGCACATGGAGACAAAGACAGCTTTTCAAAGGTCTCTCTCTACAGCCTCCACCAAAGCGACCTGTCAGGGCTTCATCTCAACCTGACATTTTGACAGTGCTCTTCAAGTAAGAACTGAGAAGACTGGATTTTGTTGGAACTTGACTTGAAAGGATTTTCAACAGTTCAATTTCTTATTTATTCCCTTCTGGCAAGAAAAGTTTTACATGTGAGAATCTCATGAAGCAGAAAATCCAGCTTTTATATGGCATTCCCTCTTGGTTACAGAGGATACTAGAGTGACTGAGTCCATATCACGGCCTCCACATGATTTGTGTTTAGAAGAGGGCTGCTCACACTCCCTATAGGAAAGTTGTGTCATTTCTCAGGCTGTCTTTACTAAATGACATATTAAAAAAACTTGCATTCTGAGCCTGCATAAAACTTCCACCACCATCTTCTAGCACTAGCAGCATATTTTTAATACAAAACAGACCCCTCAGCTGGGATCTTAGGTAAGTGATACCGTATGAAGTAAATAATGTGACATTTCTCTTGTATACTACATTATAGCATAAGATATTAGAAACGATACTCTGGCACAGTAGTGTTAAAAATAGGTTAGAAACTGTTATACTGTTAATGGTAATGTTGTCATATAGTTAATTGTTATGTAGATAATGCAGGTACTGTTAGAAAGTTTTGTTATTGTATTGAAAGTGTGGTCATAAAGGAAATACAGTATTCCACTTACCATATTACACCTAAGTAAAATGCACCCCCCCCCCCCCAAGCAAACGAGCTACCTACTGGCCTGAATGGGACTTTCAAGAACCAATCAGCGCCTTATCTTTCATGCAAATGACAGATCCAAAAAGGCGACCAATAAAAATGTACAAAAAAACTGTATAAAAGAGGGCCCCAAGCCAGCCCAAGAGGTGCTGCTCCAGAAGGAACATCCAGAGGGAACATCCAGGGACCAGACCAGCTCCTGCCCAAGAAGTGGATCCAGTGTCGGCTCTGCAGTACCTTGACGCGGACTGGGACTGCTCCTGCTCTGCACCCACGAACCCCCTTGCTTTAGGCCACCCAATAAAACCTGAAATCACTTTAAAAAAAACGGGAGTGCATTCCCGTTTATGTCAGTAGTGCTGACACATTTGAAAATGGTTTTGTGCTGGTTCACTCACCATATTTGCCTTCCATGGAAGAAAAATATTGTGAAGCCACTTAGGAGGAAATGAGTTCTGGAGGTAGTTAATCACTTGTGCAAGTGCAAGGTGTGGGATGCAAGATAGGATTCACAGGCAGCAAACAGCAGGCAAGACACTGAGAGAATGTATATTCTGAGTGCCATTAATTTGCATTGGGTACATGGGGCTAGAAGAAGTGGTCTGGTTAATTAAACCATATCACTGAAATGGATTCAAAAGAGTTTTAGTTGAGCACTGAAATCAGCTTTAGCCTGCTTACCACATGGGTTAAATTGAGATAATTTATTCTGTATCTGAAGAAGTTCAGATACAGATTATGCAGTAACACTGGCTTTGTAGAGCAGAGAAACTTACTTGTGAAAACATTCCTCAATACCTGTATGCCATTCCTCTCACTTCACTCATTTGAAAATACCAGTACAGAAGAAAAATTACAGGATGAGATTCATGGAAGGCTCATTGTTGCAAGAGACAAAAGTGAAGTGGCCTTCTGGAAATTTACAGTAGCTTTTCACCTCAAAGTATCTGTAACAAAAACCACTGGAGTTTGATCCTGACTATTTATTCCTTTGTGTTCACTCAGTAAATCATAATACAAGCCAGTAGGAGTAGCTCTTAAAATATTAGCAGTGATGCATGTCTGCGTTGACAAACACTGATGAGCCAGATAGAAGTCAGACTAAAATAACATCTGTTTGATCAGCACCTATATCTATTCACTTTTATTATCTTCATCACATTCCCCAAACAATAAAATGGGTGTTATTTATGTAGATAATACTTAAGGGAAAGGAGTCCACTATATTCACAGATGGTAGTCCTTCATCTCAAATTAAAATTATCATCTTCTGGTAGCCCAAAATTTGCTTAAATGAAAGCAATAAAGCCCAGAAGAGTGCAAGGAACAACCTTATTGTAGTATGACTACCCTATTTTCTTAGACAATGAAAGATTATCTTTAATTTAAATATTTTTTAAATTTTAATTTCGTCTGAGGTTTTACCATCTGTGTGTCTACTGAACTCCTCCCTGTGCTCTTAGTAAGGTTCTTAGTTTCTCAACTTGGAATCTAGAAATAAGGCAGGCTGGAGAGATGCTCAGCAGAGCTGATCAAAATTGCCTTTAAAAGAAAATTGTAATACCTGGAAAGTTACAGAGCTATTCAGTGTGAAGTGTATACACTCAAATATTCTATTTTCTGAAATATTCCATTAAAGAAGAATGAATAACAGAAGTACACTAGAAAAGTGTACCAAAAATTTTTAGAGAAGAATATGAAAGCGCTACTGAGTATCTAAAAGCTTGAGCTTATGGTCAGATTTATGATCAAGGGAATGATCATCTTTACAGTCCCCAGAGCAGTTCTGCTCCTGTGACCTGGAAGCGTTCAGGACAAGAAGATTAATCTTATAAGGTCTTATAGGACCAGCTCCTGAGAAACCACAGTCATAGAAGAACTGAAGGTATCCAAACCACGCAATGCAAAACCACTTAATTTTGTACTTAAGTAAAACCTCTGTATGAAAGTGTTTTCTCGCTTCTGTTATTCAGTGTGTGAGGCAGTACATGGACAAGAAGGAATTAGGTATTGGTATTGAAAGTGCCTGTTACAGAGAGTTTGCTTTGTGTCCTATTCCTAAGCAAAACAACTGCAAGCACAGAGAGCAATGGACACCCAGAAATTCACACAAAATTGAAGTCTGAGAATTTTTAGTAATCATATCAAAGGTTTATCACACACTCCACACTTCCTGCCACCTAGCCTTTCAGCTTTCTTCATTTTCACCAGTTATATTCCTACTTCCTTTGTGATGAACATGGTATACAAATTACAAGCTAGAAATATCACGGTATCAGCATGTCAAACAAGGTTCCTAAACAGGATATGACAAAACAGCTGGTGAAAATGGAATATTGAGAAAGAAATGGTCATTCAGATCAGAGCTCAAAAAGAGGTGACTTATAAAACAGTGACTTAAAATAAATACTTTAAATTTCCATCTACCAACCTCTCCCAAAAGCATGCATTGCTTTTCAATATGCAGTTCCAACATGCAATTTCAACACACATAAAATTCCTAATAAGAAGCCATATACTAATAAGAGACAAGTAAATTCAGATGTGAGCTAGTTGATAGGCCACAAAATGCAAAACACCAAGAAAATAAGCATCTATTTTACCTCTCTTTGTAATGTCTCCTTCATTTGTAATAACTGATTTTAGTATCCTGCAACAGACAGTAAAATGGATACCTACAAAACTGACTGCAGATAGGTGAAGTATCATTAATTAAGAGATAATACTCCTTCAAATCAGACATTGCCAGCAGTTTTCGGTTATGATCCATTAATATTTTAACTAGCAAGTCATTAATAGTGGTAATAACCAATTCTAAGGAGATTATTGGTTGAATAAAGTATTTTTAATGATCTTAAATATTCTGAAAAGCTTAGTCTGTTTTAACTTTAAATTGTGATCCTTTCTAATGCCTCTGTAGGAATAGCTATTTCTATTCACACTGAAATAGAAGCATTTCAATGAGCACATAACACAATATTGCATGGATTTTGTTCACTACGTGTAAGGCAAAAGATCTCTCCTGCCTGTATTATTATATCTGTGATGCTGATAGTCAGTCATGGCTTCTGTTATCTGCCTTCCTTCTTTTCTGATGACTACTGTATAGCTTGCCTTGATCAGGGAGACCGGAGATACTTCAGTCATAGCCTCTAATCCAATCTCTTGCATCAAACTGTGGCTCTCTTTTGATTTAGCTGGGTATGTACAATTACTCTCAGATGAGCTTCTGAGGGGAAAAGAGATATAGTTTACTCCAGGCAACATTATTTTTGTGCTTGTACACAGCGTTAGCCTAATATTTAGACTCTGTCCCTCTGTATCTATTAAAATACTGGAATCTATTTTACACATGTCTCCCCAACAAGGTTAAATCATATAACTCTGGAGAAATAAGTTGACACAAAAATGTATATTTCATGAGAATAGTCCCAGGTTTATATCATGTTCATACGAATATAGCTAGAGATAGGAAAGACAGATAAGAAAGATAAGACATAAAGAGCCTCTTACCCCTCTGGAAAGCAGAGATCACTTTCCCTCAGGAGATAGTATTTCACAACTTTGATCCTATCAGACTAGCCAGGAAGGAAATAGTATCTGTTTTATGACACTCCCAAATTCCCATCTCTAAACCTCTACTGGAAATACAGTTTGAAGCAGCCAACCATTCCCTTAACTCAACAAAGGTATCAAAAATCTACAGACAAAATCTTGGCCTCTCTACTTGTAGCATAGGCAAAAAGAACAGGATCTAGCATTGTCCAGAAAGCGGATCGAGGAGCAGGCAGATAGCATCAAGGCAAAGAATATCACATTTTCTCACATTTTCCTATTTTCATTTTCTCACCCTCATTAAATTATAGTCTGGCTTTATAAATGGCCATTTTATCCAATATATATATATATGGGAGTTAAGTCTTTGTAACAGTTTTCTGTTTCTAGAGACATAACAATGCCTTCTTTCCTATTTGACACTATTTTGCATTGTCAAGAACAATAAATCTTCTAGTGGGCAGGTGTTCTATTGAGGCTCCATCCCATAATGTTTTAGCACTAGATGTCTCCTGTGTTGGGCCTGGCAATTCCTGAGGGTGGAAATGCTGTCAAACACAGTCCAGCAGCACTGTGAGAGTGACTCTGCTGAGGAGTCAGTTGAATAATCTCAGTCACTTCAGCATCTCATCGTGGATGATTTCACACAAAAATGTGAGAATGCATGAGGCCTCTTCCACAAATAATGAATATACAATCAATTGACACCATCTGCCCCTCAAAGCACTGCTTGTATGCATTATGAATGTACTATCCAAGAAAATAAAAGTGTGAATGAACCAGTATATTTGATCTTTTGAAACAGAATTGACATTGAACACAAACAATGCAAAAATCTCCACTGGCCCTTTTCACGATTCCTCAGAAGCCCAGGTAATTGCAATGTCTGCCAGGAAATCCACAACTTTATTGTGTCCAGGCTTTGATGCTTTGCTTCTTCCTAAAGATACATCAGTAACCCAGATCTCACAGGTTCAGACAGTTCCCAACCTCTCTATTTGTTCCCAGTTAGCATAGTATGCCTCTCTCCGATTCTTTCTCTAGCTGTCCTTTTTAAGAACACTTTTTTGGCAAAGATAATAATTTCATTTTCATACATAAAAGAAATCACTCATAGAAACATTCATAGATAATATACAATGTGTGAGAGGTTTATAAATTAACTGATAGCAGTCAGTATAACTATCCAGTAATTATTACACTGCTGGGGAAGGGTGATTTAAGACACTGGTAATATGACAAGGAATTTCACTTCAAGTCTGTTAGTTACAGTTCTTCCAAGTCAGTAGAGACTAAAGGATATTATCTCCTCCTGTTTGGACAAGTTGTTTGGTGGCTTGCAAGGAAGTGTTGACAGGCAGTCAGTGGCAGACTTACATGCATAGAAGTGGATAAAAATACACAATTCCTTCATTCTTCCCTCTTCTGCTAGGAAATACCACAGCTCATCTCATTCCCATGCACCTGGTTTTCTGCTTTTTAAAAGGAAATACTTTATGGCAAAAAGCCTTTGCTTTCAAACCTAGAAACTTTATCACTGAGAAGAAGCCATGGTTTCCAGATGAATAAGTAGAAGCCCACAGTTGACACTTGTCATAACACTGTCCATGGTTTCACCTCATGGTCCTGTGTATGTCTCACTGAAATGCTAATCCAAGACTGAAAAAGCCGTCATCATATAGAATAAATACAACACATACATACATAAATACATAAATAAATACATATACATAAATACAACACAGCAAACACAACATAATACAGAATGAGGAAGCCTCACTGCTAAGAGTGCATTCCTCCATGTTATGGTGAAGCTGGGAATATATGGGGGAAATGTGTTAGGCTACAAAAGCAATTGTACTAAACTTAAACCTGTTGCAGTGGCAGGGGACAGAAACCAGCAAAGTGAGGCTAACAGTAAAGTTTGGCTTCTCTCCTTTCCCTGTTTTTGCTGGGTGGAAGCGGATCTTAGTTGCCATGGCTGCCAAGAGCCAGTGATGCAACTCACTAAAAATAACTCTCACTGCTCAGAAAGATATAGATCTTACAGATTGAGCAAAAATGAAGTCATTCCTTCTGTTATTTACTCACTTTCTGCTTCCTCCTCCAGAAATACTCCCAAAGTGGAAGCAGGACTTTAAAGCAGAAGATATTTTTGTGATGATTTACACCTGACCTCCATCAGACACACCCTTAGATTTGCAGTCTCCCATGACAGACCCCTGGAACAGGACAAAAATCTATGACAGATACTTGCAACCCACTCTGAGGTCTAGCCTCCAGAAGTCGTTTTCAACTCACCATATC
>WEIT01031027.1:67135-77497 GCA_013389985.1 Dryoscopus gambensis
GAAAAAGGCAAGAAAGAAAAAGATGTTTTAAAAATAACCAGGCACAAAAATGTCTAGAGACTGAAATATACTGCTGGGGTTTAATCTATTTTTCACAACAGAATAATAGGTAGGAAAGCTAAAGAGATACACAGGCATAAAATTCTGCAGGCTTTTTCACTTTCTACCAGTCATGGTTGATGCAGAAGTCTGCACCACAGTTAGAGGGTGACTGTGGGACTGAATGTTTTGGAGAAAGTGCCTAGAAATCTATCTCTGCATAATTTGAATGTAATCCCTGAGTAAATTGCCTTTCTTAAAACTTCACTTACTAGGAAAGGGAAGACATTAGTTACTAAATACTCCAGCTATGTTCACTTTCGAAGAGCTAGCAGATAGCTTCAAGTTAAAACTACCGCCTGTCCATGCTGCTATCTGCAGGCCTCAAATTAGTCTGTGATTATGAGCAACCTGAGGTAGTGAGTGGCATCCCCCATGGTGGGGGAGGTTGGGACTAGATGGTACCTTCAAGGTGCCTTCCAATCCATGATTCTATGATTCTATGCTGTTATGACATAGACTCATTTTTTAGAGTAGATTGTGTGATGTGCAGAGGGCATGGGCGTAGGCTCGGGCTTTGCAGAAAACTGGATATATTTTGCTGAAGATGTACACAAGTGACCCATCTTCTAGATCACCTGGCCTTTTTCCTGGCTTCCATCCCAATTTCTTCTTTCTTTTGTGCTTTCCACAGCTTTAAAATTGTGTGATCCTACTACTCGTAACTGGAGCAGAAGCAGCTTTCATTGCTGATCAGTACTCACTTCACGATACACTTATTACTCATTCTCTCTTTTCCTTCTATAATTGGCCTAAATACCTGGAATATATTAGTTAAGATAAAAAGTTGCTAAGTACCAATTAACCTTGCATAAAGCCTTCTTTCAAAGACACATCTTATGCAAAAGGGAAAAAAACCCAAACCTTTTCCTGCTCAGTCTTTTGCCATAACCTCTATGAACCCTCTGAAGACAGTATCTTTAAAAACAGTTTATTCTGCCAGGGAATTTCCATGTATGCTTGGATTCTGTGCTGCTTAGTGCAATAACTTTTCAGCTGTGGTACCAAAACTTGTAAATGTTAGCAATGCCACACACAAACAAGGAATTTCTACCAGCTGTTTACCTTTTGCTGTGGAACAATATCAAGCTGCCTGTTCTGGAAGAATGAGTGTACAGATGATGTGGGGTACCCTTAACGTGGTCTACGTGAATCCACACTAAAAGCTTCCTTTTATATGCAAGGGGAAAACACTGCACAGGCTTAGCAAGACGAGTAAGAAGTCAAAACTTGATTAATTGCCACTGGTTTCAAGACAAGAGTTGCACTACTGTGATCTAATGCAAGTATTAAATGAGATTTGGGTAGCAGACCTATGACATTTAACTCGTCACTGCATTCTGTGATATTTCCTAAATCTCTGGATATCTGAGGTACAGTCTAAATCACAGATATGGATTTTGGTGAAGCAGTTATACAGCAAATTAACATACGGACTAGATTTATGTGGAAGTCCACAAAGGAGAGAGTACTGCCAGGCACTGCAATCCAGAGAGCTTGAAGGGCAGGGGAGTGGGGCATGGATGTGAAGGGGGAAGTGCACAGCCACAGAGACCAAGCAGGACCAATATTTACTTTACCACCTCTGTTAACAGTCATGAAGATTGCAAAATAAAACCACATTCATTAAATTTGCAGATGATGCTAAATTAAGAGATATTGTACAAGTCAGTATCAAGAAATGTAATATAAAGCAGCTCAGAGAAATACAGGCCGAGAATAGCAAAATGAGATTCAGCTTGTAAAAATGCAAGCTAATTCATGCCACAAGGGAAGAATAACTTGGGCTGGAGGAAGCCACAAATCCAATAGAAGGCAAAAGCCTCAAGGCGACAATGGGCAACAAATTACATAGGAGCATTCCCGACAGGATGGGTACAAAGGGTAGCACAACTATGGGCGGCAAATGCAGAGGCACTGGCTCATAGTCAGAGAGATTCAAGCCATCAGGTTTTATGCAGGATACCAATTTAGCTTCAACACAAATATACATGACAACCACCTAACTCAGACATATTTGTGGGGTGAAATTCCTACAGGTAGCTTCTGGTGTGTAAATTGTCTCTGGTACTTGGGATACAGAATCTGAAGGCAGACAAAGTGGAGTGAGCTCAGAAACAACAACAGTGATTCAAGGATGGTAGAAAGTGACAAAGGACACTTTCAGGACCTAACTATGTATGACACAGTGAAGGAAAGTCCTACAAATGCCTGGAAAAAGAGCAATTATATCCCGCAAAAGAATCACATGTAGTCCTGTTGTCATCTATATTAAGATGTAAAAACAAAAACCTAATATTTAGCAGTGTAAACTAGTCATAATATCTGGAAGATTTTGAGAATGTTTTTTGAGTAAAGGTGATGAGCAAGATAACTTTGGAGAAGCAGTCCTGTACTGGTAGGACAGTGATAACAGAAAAAGCCTTTTCCTTCTTTGATACATGTATTAAGTTCAGACGATCTGTGTCATAGCTATGTATTCTGATATTTACTTCTGTGAAGCAAACAGGGATTCAGGAAAATAAAAACAAAAGCAGTAAAAGAAGAAACTTCTAAAGAATCTGCATCTAAGTACAGGAGAAATGTTTAAAAAAATAAAAAACCCACTAAACTAAAAAAAAGACCTTGTAGACCTCATCTTGTTAACTAAAACTAAAGTGAACCAATCACAATAATAAAAATAAAGATGCTGAACTGATTTAGAATTCATTCTAGAGGAAAACCAGGAAGCAGTGGGGAGGATATACAGGGGAATATGATCAAAGATGGATTAATATCCTACATGCCCAGAGGTTGCATATGCTATCTCACAATAGATACAGCAAGAGTGAAAATGACCACTAGGGATAAAAGGAAATTACTGAAACAGAAGGACATTCAGAATTATAAATTATGCTATATGAAAAACTGTATGACAAAATCTAGAAGACTTAATATATGTTCAGTTCAACAACATGAGTTACTACAGAACGCTAAATACAAAAATAAATAGGAATGTTTATGAAATCCTTTGGTTTCTAACCAAGCTAATCAGGTTCATGACAAGACAGCAAGATATTTTTCCTGGGCTTTCAAGTTTACACAGGTTAAGGGTTTCAGTGAAGTTGAACAAACAGTGTGAAAAATATTGTATCCATGAATGAGTGTGTTCTTGATTTGTCTGACATCATTTATGCCTTGCTTAACAATTTCTGGATTCAGAAGTGAATGGAAACACATCCCATGTTATGAAAAAAATGTCCCCAAGCAAACCTCAGCTGGAAAAATTTATCATAAGCATTTAGCCTCAAATAATCTTGGATGGTAAATTCGAAATTTTAGTTTGAAAATCCAAGCCACTGGCATATCTGCACTCAGTGGAATAAGTATGTGAACTTTGACGTTTATTCTGTGTTATGCAGGTGCTTAACTTGATGCCTGACAAGTGGTCCACTGCCTTCAGTTCAAAAGGGAACTCACTGGAGCTCCTGGCAGCGGGTGGAACTGAGCTGAGGAACGCTTCCTTGTCACATCAGAGTAGGTCCCAGCTCCCAGAGAGACCCTGCTGCTCCTCCCTGTCCTCGGGCACATTTCACAGTAGGGTAGGGCCTTTCCAAATGCAGTTCACGATCAAAAGCTGACCCTGGGGGAAAACAAATCAAGCTTTTATGTATTTTTCAGATAGTTAGAAGCAGTTCAGACTTCTTAAACAATGGAAAGAATTTTTGCAGAATTCATCAAATATGAAATAGAATACATGACAATGAAAATATAACTAATTTCTAGAGCTTACTTCATTTTCCCTATTGCTTTCCCTACAGAATAAGACAGCAAAGAGCTGCAAGCTACTATACCTATTGTATATCCCCAGTGAAATATTCACTAAGCTCAGGCAGAAAACCACTGACATTAAGGGGGCTGCAGGGGCCCTTAATGAGAGCACAGTTATAGGTCAGTGTTACACAGTCATCTCAGGGGGACTAATTGGGCCTGCAGCTCTTTATTGCTGCTGATGGTAGGCAAAATGGGGAGAAGCTGAGGCTGACAGTAAAAGCCCACAGTGACTTTGCAGGAATTACAGATACAAAATACATCTTTTTGTTTGTAAGCTAGGCCCGTTTGATGAAAAGACAGTAAACGTGGAGCTATTTTTACAAAGTCACTTCTTTTTCAGAACAGAGATGAATTTAACCATATCTCACACAAAGCTCCTGCCAAAATCTTCTCCCAGTTTTATGCTCTGGCAGGGAAGCTTTCTGAAGCCAAGCTGTAACTTTTATCTTTCTTGTTATAGCCATGAATTAGGGTCAGTTATAACTAAGAGCTTTAGAGACCCCACTGCTCTTGCACCAGGATGTGATTTTAAATGGTTTCTAGAGAAAAGATACTGAGATTTATGATTCAGTAGTTTGATTAGAGGATCATCCAAAACTTTAGTGTGGAGGTACACAATGAGACACTGGGGCAGGGTGGAAAGCATGTAGGAGAAGGTACTGCTAAAGAAGGTTGTGGCAGGACAGGGAAGAAGACATAGAAACAGGCTGATGTTCCTCTCCACACAGGTGGTACCTGTTCATATATATATATCTCATTAATATATAAATCCTGATTGTTCATCTAGGGGTTTATGGTACAGAGACTTTAAGAGTTCAGATCCTGCAGTGCTGAAACCCAGCATGCTCCCATACTCAGCTGTGTGCAAACCTGAACTCAGACTCAGCATAGATCTCCTGCCTATCTCTCTTGCTCTGCTCAGGACTCCCCTGGGAAGAACATAGAAGTATTTGCTTTGCCTCTCATCGGCTGATACGGTATTTGGAAATGGGGAGGAGAAAGACACAAGGTCACAGGAGGAGTCCACTTGGCAAATAAGTGTGCCCTTGTGTATCCTATGAAGTACAACCTGTAGATGTTCCTAGGCATTTCGGAAGAGTAGTTATAGAGTCAGTTCCAGAGCTTTTTCAGCTGGAAAGTCATAAGGTTTGAAGGACAACCTTGGGCCAGCTATACCCTGGTTCAGAAGGGTATCTCTTTAAAAAGTGGAGGACCTTGGAAACTATAATTTGGCAAACTTCCTATTTAACCCCATCTTCTCTTCCATAATAAGGAACGGGGCAGAGAATCTCATAGACAAGCACAATTCAGAGCCTTCAAAAACAGAAAGAGAGGTTCTCATTAGCTTCAAGAGAATCAAGTGCTTTAAAGAAGTCTGAGATAACTAAGACTTCTGTCTGTCATTCTAATCTTAATGGATAAATATATCCGCAAATCTCTAATTCAAGTGCAATTAATGATGCCATGTAAATATGACCTCTATGCATTAACATAATTCAGCAAGGGAGGGACAAGTCCTAAGGAAGAAGGATGTGATCGTTTTCTCAATTTTTACAATTGCAGTTTCTTTTGGTTTTCCTGTTGTAATTATGAAGATTACTTTTTTTATTGATACTCTTTATTGTATGTATCTGGAAACAGGAAAAAAATTAATACCATGCTCTCCATGTAAAAGTGCAGAGGAGTTGTTGGAAATAATGATGAAAAAGTGTTCCTATTTCTTGGGTGTTTTCCTATGGCAATACTAGGACACATTGGATTGCCTTTGGACCTATAAAAGTAGCTTATGAAGTAAAATAATCCATTAAAACTGGGAGAGCGGGAGGGAGAGGATGAGAGAGAAAAAATCCTGTTCATTCAAATCTGAGAGTTGCTTCTTTCTTTTTACAGGATGACACACCAGAATGAAGATCAATCACAGCCTTCTTTACGGGTAGATTTCCACCTTAATGAAGTGGGTTCATCATCATATAGTTACGACAATACTTCATTTTTACCCAATGTTCCACTACTTTTTTGACTCTTTATATTAAAAGGATCATGCTGCAGTGTCCCACGTGATAACTGTATTAGTTAGGGTAAGTAGCTGATCTATTACCACAGGATAATACGGTTTGAAGGCAGTTTAATGGGGGCTGGCAGATTTCAATATTATTAGAGGGTCGTAGAGTGTCTGACATTTCCATTTGTTACCAGACCACTCATATCACTAGGGCAATCATTAAACATAGACTTTAATAAGGTTTCTGCTTTGTAGGGTCATTCATTATTGACAAGGAGAAAAGAAATAAATACCTTCCCAGGGGCAGCCTCAGTATGTAATACAGTAAAAATCATCTGAGTCTGGAACCATATTTTCTAGATTTGCTGGCAAATCAAGCATCACATTTTCAAATTGAACCAAATGAAGGACTACAGATAAAAACATGAATACTTAAATTCTGTCCTTACATACTGTCAGAACACTCATTATAATCACATAGATATAAAAAAATTTGATAATTAAGTCAAGTTGGCTTATTTTACCACTATGATGGGAGCTAATAATGCATTTGTGTCATCTTCAGCTTTATGAGGTCTGTACGCCTGGGACACGCTTTGCACATTGTAATTAATCATCATATATCAGATAGCTCCAGTAGCTATTTAACATATGAGCCATCTTCACCTTTCAACTAGGTAGGCCTGTGATTTAGCTTAGAAACAAAAGGAATACATGCTTCATAAAGGTTTATTAATGTTTTCCTCCTTAGATTAATGTTTAGTTTATTTGGGTTATGCTTTAAACCTTCTTTTTTAATTTCAGATTTTCCTTGAATGACCTTAAGTTCACATTCATGTCCCACATCTTTTAAAAATTAACTATGTTGTACTTTAAACACAAATTGAGAAAAAGGGAAAAAATAGTTTGGAAGAAGTTGAAAGACATTCTTAAAACCACAACTAAAAGGATTTGGACAGAACTATTTAATTCTGCAAATTTCATTTGGAGAAAAATAAATTTGTATGGTTTTTTTTTCTCCGTTTCTTGGGAATAAGTATAAACTACACAGAAAATAGGGTTGTTAGGGGGTACTACAGCATTTAGTGAAGAAAGAGCAGTGTTACACCAATGGATACAAGCCAGAAAGGGACTAATCCTGCAACTGTATACTGTCTTAAGTAGTCCCATTGGCCTGATCAGAATCTATTCAGAACAACAGAACTTTTAACCTGATTTCTAAATCAGATGGATTGGGCCCAAAAGAGCAGTTCAAGAGAGAATAAAGCTCAAGAAAAAATGAGCTATTTTCATTTACTGATGAAACAGATGAACTGGAGCATCCATGGTGATAGTGAATTAGTTCATAAAATTTCTCCCAGATTTAATAATAAAAGGTGTTATTAATAACTCAGGTAAAAAACCATGTCTCCCACAATTCAATAAGGTGATCCTTTCTTTTAATTCATGACAAAGCTTTAATAGGATCAGAAAAGCAACCAGCAGACAAATAAATTGACAATGTAATTTAACTCAGCTAGTGTAGTGAGAAGGAATCTTTACTGCCATTTGTTTATTCAATCTCACTTCATTCCTGGGTACCAGCTTAAGTCAACTCCAACATGACAGCTTCTCTGTGGCTCATCTTTGGGAGTCCCCCAAAAATAGCCATCTAAATCTTAACAGTGCAGTACCTTGGCTCAAGTGGAGCAAGTTGTTCTCATCACATTTCTCAGGGAGAGTAATGTCCGTTAAGTCAAGCAAGAGGTGCTGAGCTCAGAAATTGTTCTGCCTACAGACTGTCACAAGATACTGCAGGAGAGGCAGAAAGGGATGACTGTAGCCAAGATGGCTTGAACATATATAGAAGGACTCTAGGTTAAAGTGTAAATGAGTAAGAGAGACTTCCCGGACTAAATGGAGTAAAAAAATTCAGTTATACAGCAAGAAGCTTAAAGACTTGTCAAGAACATCTGAGACTGTCCAACTTAAAAGCTGAGAATCCTAACAGCATTCAGATATGTCGAGGTACTTAGTTAAAATGTGACAATGCTGGTAAATATACCACTGTCTTCTATAGCCAGTCTATCACAAGCATACCTTATATTCAGCTCCTATTTCTGCATAACATTGTACATTCTATCAGAGGCTCATGCAATATCAGAAAATAAGCTTTTATGTTATTGATCATAGTGTAAATAAAGTATTTGTTTGGAACCATGATTAATATGTTCATTTAGTCATTGTTTTCTTCAAAATAATTTACCATACATCTAACAACTAGGCAACCATAGTTATATTTTCATCTGGTGGAAAAAAGTGTCTTCTAGTATGCTTATCATTGGTAATTTAGGATTATCAGACCTAGACAGAATAAAAAAAATGTATCTTACAGGAAATTTTTCTATGAAATACATTGAATATGAAATACATTGACAGAATCACTTAATCACACAATATTTGAAGTTGGAAGGGATCTTAGGAGATCATCTAGTCTAACCTGTTTTATAGATTCCCAGAGAGAGTCTCTGTAACCTCTCTAGGCAACTTGTTCCAAAATTTGACCCCTCTCTCAATATTTTCTCCAGAAGATATGCTCCCATCCCTTAATTATCTTCATGGCCTGTTCCTTGACTTTGTCCAGTAAGTCCGTGTCTCTCTTGTACTGGAGAGCCCAGAACTGGACCCAGCACTCTGAGTGTGGTCCCACCAGAGCTGAAGAGATGGGAAGGATCATCTCTATTGATCTCTCAGCCACACTCCTCCTCATGCAGCCCAGAATACCCTCATCCTTCCTTGTTGCAAGATTATATTGCTGGCTTACATTCAAACTGGTGTCCACCAGGCCTCCAGGTGCTTTTTGGTCAAACTACTTTCCAGTCAGTCTGCTCCCAGCCAGTCTGTATTGGCAACTAGGGTTATTCCTCACTACATGCAGGACTTTGCATTTCTCTTTTCTGTACTTTAGGAGACTCCTGTTGTCACATTTCTCTAACCTGCCCATGGCCCTCTGAATGTCAGCACGAACATTTGGTCTATCAACCACTCCTCTAAGCTTTATATCACCTGCTAACATGCTGAAGGGGCACTCTGCTTCATCATCCAGATCATTAATGAAGCTGTTAAACAGTTCTGACCCCAATATGACCCCTAGGGTTTCAGGGCTAGTGACTGGCCTCCAGCTGGGCATGTACAGCTGAACACCATTTTTTCAGCATGGCAGTTCAGCCAGTTGTCAACCCAGCTCACTGTCCATTTATCCTGTTTTTCTATGAAGACCTTATGGTAGACAGTGCAGAAAGCTCTACTAAAGTCACAATAAACAACCAAGCAAATCATCTCATAACAGAGATCTATCAGGTTAATCAGGCGTGATTTCTCCTTTGTAAACTCATGCTGATTATTCACAATCAGCTTCTAGTCCTTCATATGTTTGAAAATGGCTTCCAGGATTATTTTCCCAATCACTTTAGTACAAGAAACTGTAAAAGATGAAAGATACACACCCACTCAAAAATTACTTGGAAAATGGAAAAATGTATTTACAAAAACAGAGAGATGCAAAACTAGTGTTGTTAGTAGTTTTGTTGTCCCTTTAGTGGCTGAGACACTTATGAACAAGTTTGAGAGCAAATCCCAGAAAGTGTTCTTGGGATGCTCCCTGACTGGACTCAGTCTGAAGGGAGCTGTTGCAGGCACAGGAGATATAAAAGTTTCTTTCTAGACAGAAGAGATAGCATAAGTATAGTCAAGTGAGTTTCCACTTCTCATTGTGGCACAGAAAGAAAGCATAGATGAGATAGAGGTGGGCAGTAGGAGTCAATTTAAATTCAATCACCAGGAGTCCATTGATTTTTCTGGAGGCAGGATCAGGCCCATGATGTTTAATTGTCTTGTGTTCCTTTACAGAAATGTATGAAATGTGCAACTGTTTTTGCAGTTAGATTATCTTGCACTTCCTATTTGGTTAGCCAAGAAATGATAATACAGAGCATTATCTGCTGAAGTGCGAATGCAGTTTCTATGATCACAGACAATCTAACAGTAGCAGCCCCCACTCACTGGAGAGAAAACAGTAATCCAAAGGCACCATGAAAGGGTTAGCTGTCAGATCTCAGCAGCAAAAATGAGCACCGGTTGTGCATTTTAGAAAGAAGAAAGAATTCTGAAAGAAAATTAATAAAAATTGATGTGCCTAATTTAATTTACACAAATCAGAAGGAGAAAGAACAAGTAGTTAACACCTTGGCATTACCTGTCACCTGCAGCACAATTACTGTTACAAAACATAAGGAGTGTTGGAGACCATAAAAGTTTTTACATTAGCAGCTACTAATTTACCAGCAAAAGCAACTTGCTTCAGAGCTGCTAGCTTCAGTTGAAAATAGCATCTCCTCATGCTTGTTTGAGTAGAATTTATTTTTTCAAATGTTTCAGAAAGAGAAATTAGATATTTTTATTCATATGGA
>WEIT01031027.1:77576-137836 GCA_013389985.1 Dryoscopus gambensis
ATTAATACCACTGCAATACCATAACTGTTAGTTTCATGCTCCATCCTACATTATGTTCTGTAACCTAACCCATCGCACTCCACTTCTCTTGGCCTTTCTCGTCCTGTGCCTTTGCCTCCATTACACCCAGAGCCTCTCTCAGTAGCAGGGATGCTGCTACCTACATGTTTCTGCTCCTTTGCTGGGGAAAAGAAGGGACTGGAAGTAGATTATATATAGTTTCCTGGGGTTGTTTTCTCCAGCCAAGATAACTCTATTTCCTTTGCAATAACATGAGGGAGAAGAGTAGCACTACTGCCCAGATGTGATCCATATGATAGCGGGGTCTAAGAAAAGTGGATTAAAAAAATCAGTGCTGGGACAAGTGGTGATCCCATGAATGGTGATTTGAGTGTTCTAGTACAATATCCTCCACCATAAGATGAGTTCTCTCACAGTAGCGTGTTTGCAAAGGGATAGAACTACCCCACAGTAGACCAAAATGTCTTAACAGAGTCAAGATGTTTGAAGGCTTCATGATCCTTGATGTCTGTGTCTTGAATTCTGCCAGAATAAGCTGCTTGGGTTTTATCCATTTAAGTATAAACATCTATAGGAATACTCTAATCTTCTTATAATAATCAAGAGAAAAAAATATTCTGCAGTGCATATTTCATAAGCAAATGAGGCTAAAGCAGTCTGTAAGATAAATAACATAGCCATAGCAGTTCAACTGGTTAATCTTTTCTGATGCAAACAGACAATCATCAAAGACATTCTAGTGGAAAATCTCAGCAGACACTTCAAACAGAGAAATGGCCCAAGCTGATCTAAGGGATATTCAGCCTGGGAGAGGTATCTAGATATGTGCAGGTGATGTCTAGGAGGTCTGCCCAGGCTCAGTGCTTGAATGCAGAAGGGTCTGGGCATTTAAAGAATGCGAGTCAGTTTTCTCTACTTCACTGCTAAAATGGATCAAATTAAATTGAATTAGAGATGTTTTAATGCTGAATGAGAATGTCTATAATGAGGATCAATGCAGTTTAAGAAACTCATTTTAACCAATACTATTATTTCCTTCATAAGTACTTTTAGAGCTCTTCCCACATAGAGAAGCTCTCAGGGAATGGTACATCATGCAAACACATTTTAGACCCCATCAGTGCAGGGTTATGGAGGGTGGCTGCATACAAAACTTTTCCAGATGAGTGGTGCACATCAGGGTCTGCTGCCCCACTGTTGCATGTCTATAACATATATTTCTTTGGATCTGAAAAGCAGACCTTTGGTATTTGGGAAGAATAAATTTGTGTAGGAGATTACTATGCAGTAAAAACCTTCCATCACATTCATTGCAATACCACAACTAGTTGTGGTTGCTGGAGCTGGGACAAAAAACAGTAACAACTACTCTTCAGAGTGGTTGTACAAAGTCTGTCACATCTGAGAGGATGTGCAATTCCTTGCTGTAGCAGGACAGTAGCTGTTGATGAGGACATGAAGCTGGCTTATGAACCATGCCTCTCGTCCCCTTTCAAAGATCTACCTTATGTCTGACTTTCTGGTTCTTGGCCAAAAATATGAACAGGAAGTATTCAGAAGCATGGAGAACTTGGAATAATCATGTACTGAGCACAAACAAACAAAAAACCAACAACAACAACAAAAAACCACCAAACCCCCAATACACACACACGCACAAAAATACACTATAGATAGACATCAGTATACATTTTTTATTCACAAGTGGGAGAGTTATTTTGGAGATAACGATACCAAAATAACATTGGAGTCAGTTTACTTTTTTCTCCCTGAACAGCCTTGACACTTCTTGATTCTCCACATTAGCTCAGAAGTTAAGTATCTCAAAGAAATGTGATTAAATGGAGACTCTGAAAAAAAATCTCAGTGGAGGTCAAGTGGGAGATCTGAATTCTGTTGGAGATGCAAGGGAAGAAATGTGTTGAGTGGTATACAGAAACCACTCTGACAATGGAAAAGACCTTTCAATGAACTACAGCTATTCAGTACCCCAGATGACATCCACCTGTGCAGCCCATCCACTGGGAGCTCTAATGCACACATCTATTTAGCAGTCTTCTGCTGGTTAAAATGGATGTGTTTTTTCACTCATTACATCACCAACCACCTTCCCATAACTAACTCTTTACTTATGAGCATGTTAACTAGGGCTGATCAGAGCTGTGAGCAGGAAATGTAATTTCGTTCTCCAATTGCCCTATTCATTATCCTCCTCAGCATTTACATTCTGCACATTAGGATGCTGCATATAATGTTATCATTTACTATGTAGCTGTGACTGCCAAATACAATGAACAAAATAGAGTCTTCTGGGAGAGTATTCTGCATACGGGAAAAACACAGTTTGTTTTAATGGGATCTAAAAGTGATCAAGTGTAGAGCAATGTTTGTATAATACACAGTCTTTGTTATCAGTCTTTGTTTATATATAGAATAAAGTTAGTTAATATGTACATAAGTCAAATGATTCATGAAGCAACACATCACTTCTTAGACCAGCATAGGTCAGGATGTAACACTGTACCAAATTGCTCTGCGTTTAATAGATCCAGGGATAGGCAAAAAGAAGAGGACATTTTTCCTCTCCTATTCAGATGATTTTAGATATTAAAGTATTATCAGACTCTAGGGACCGGGGAAACACAAAACTATTGTGCTTCTCCTCCCTATCGTTCCCCCCACTCCTTAAAAAAAAAGTGCTTTGATCCAGCCCAGGCAGAAGAATGAGGAAAGCATTTATTGAATCTTGAAGCAAGATTTCAGAGGAGTTCTGGCTTACCAAGATTCCTTCTGCCATTCCTTCTCCTTCTTCTCTCCTCCTCCCTCCCTGCCTCCCTCTTTGCAAAGATTGGTGTCAAGCTCTAGAAATTTTAAAACTCAAGACTGATTGATGCAATATGTTTTCAAAAATTTATTGTTTTCTGAAGAGATCCTTTCATGTAGAAGAGATATGGGACCATAGAGATAAAATTCAGGTTAGAAAAGGTATTTGCAAAAGAATCTGTATATTTCCTTGAACAGCTACATTTCTTTCTTCAGTGTTCACCTGTATAGCTGAAATTATACCGAGAAATTAATTATTTTCATGGGGAAAAAAATGCACAATTAAGCTGCTTTTTATGTAAGGGATTTTCCTACAAAAAATTAGATATTAAATGACCAGTGTCATATAAATGGTATAAGACATATAAGAAATGTAATTTTCACAGCCTAGTCAGAAGCACTCAATTCTGTACATCATGTACACCTGAATTATTCATCCATTACCTGGCCTTTCATCTGAGGTTTTTTATGCTTGGAAACAATTCCTCTACAGATCTCCTGCACAGTTCTTCTACATGGAGGAGAGGTTAAACCCAGTGTCTGCAGCTCAAAAGCAAACAGAGCCTGCTTTGACACTGGCACTGCTCTACTCCAGTAAAATCTATGCTTCTTACTTGAATACAAATTCATGCAGGAAACTTTGAAATGTGCGTGTTTTAATTAAAAATTACTGAGCATTTTTTGGAAAAGAGTACTTTGAGGGACTAATGTCCTTCTGACTCAAATTTTTTAATTCCTTTGGCTATCTCTGGACCTATAGATTACTGTAAAGCATATAAGGTTGTATTGCCTATATAATCCCTGCACTGATTACATTACAATTTTTAAGCACTTCGGATTATCATGGGTATGAAATGTGCTTTGTGGTAAACATAACTTGCAAATCTTATGTTGTTGCAGAACACCAAGCGCAGATCAGGTCACAGGTTAGTCAATACTACTCAGTACAGAATCACTGATACTGCACCACTAGAGTTTCTCTGCACTACTTTCAGGGGAAATAATAATAAAGAAAACATTTCCATGTGTATCTTCTTTCAGTAAGGAGAAAAGGCTAACCATGGGAAAGGGAAACTTGTTTCTGTGGAGATGTATAGTGGAATAGTCTATAAAAATGTGCTGAACCAAAGTCTTGCCTATGCAGAGTATGTTTTTTCCATACAGACTGAGATAAGGCCCCAGTGTGATGTTGTGCCACTAGCACAAATTCTCCCATCACTTGTCTGGATGCATAGGTAGTCTTACTCTGCTACAAGTTTCTTTTGACTTATCTGCTATTTGGGAAGAGGTTGAAACTCTTGCCCTGGTGCAATGGTAAGAGAAGTTGAATTAAGAAAGCTTTTTTTAATAATTATGAAATTAAGACTGACACCACAGACCAGCATATCCTTTCCCAGATCTAGCTGAGGTGGCAAAAAGAAAGTTCAACCACTAGATCTTCTTGCTGCCCACCAGAAAGAAGCCACTATATCTGCCTAAGAACAGTCAGGATCATTAGCTCAAGCCACCAACACACCACATGTACCCAGCTGTCTTTGAAGTGATGAGGAAGCCTCACTCACATAACCATTGAATGGTTATAAGGAGGGAGGGATGCTGCTGTCTCTAACTGGCACAGCAGTTTGCAAAGGAACAGCAGTCATCCTGAGATTGAAAAGGATGAGGATGGAACAAAAGTTACGTCACCATGAACTATTTTAGTTCCAGGTTTTCCTACTGAGACTGCTGGTTTAGGAATTTGACGTACTGGTATAATATAACATGATACAGCTGATTTTGCCTCTGAACCTGCTGGGGTAAACAGCTCTCCTGTACAGCAGGAGCTCTGGAGCACATACTACATATAACTCTACACTTGCTTCAGGAAAAGGATAGCTTTAAAATGGTGTTGGTGTTCCATCTTTGACTCAAACATTTAGTTAGATACTGCACAGGTCTTAGAGTTGGGAGGAGATGGAGAATTCAGTGTTGGGGGGTTTTTCCATGTGTTTCTGGCTGCAATGCTTCAGTCATGCTCCAGATTTCCAGAACAATAATACAATTTACAAAGAAGGTCTGGAACAACACTGGATAATTAAATTTTAAGAGCCACTGTGCCCTGCACCATTTACAAATGTGAAGATAGGAGTGAAAGTGAATGCAACTCCAAAATTGGTGTCATCCTCCAAAGCTTAACCCAAAACATACTCACAGTTTACAGGAGGAAAGCATAACACATGAACTTTTATGCATGGTAATCTCAATGCCTGTCCCTTCTCCTTCCACCCCCTGGATATGCTTTTATACTCAGACTGATCCAGATCCAGATGGGCAGGAGAAGAGATCCTGCCATCTGTGAATATATGCCATCTGTGGGATGCCAATCAGGGAACAAGAGAATCCCCTAAAAGGTCAGGTACCCCAGTTCTGTTTCCGTCTGGCCCGTTGGTTTCCCTGCCCCTTTTTCCCTTCTATGTCAAGGTCCTGCCCTCCCCACGTTGTCCTCCCGCCCCCGGTTCCTAACCGCTCCCTCGGGTTCTCCCCATTTGTTCTCTGCCCTAATCCCACCCATGTACTGCCCCTGTGCCCTGGGACCATTGGTCCGTGTGCTCTCTCCACCCCCTGATCCCCATGTAAAAGGTCTACGGTGTGTGCCTTGTGGCCTCTGCTTTGGGGACTCAGTTGATTGGTCGTGTTTGCCTTTGGGACCATGTGAATAAACATCCTCTGAAGCCTCCATGCGGGGAGCCCTTCTCTCCTCCTTCATTGCCGCCGTGTTGCGGAGCTGAGAGCTAGCCGAGGCCATGAGGGGCAGTCCGAAAGGGGCCACAGGAAGTGAAACAGCTTCCCTCCCCAAGGAAGCCCCCTGCGCTCCCAGGGAAGTTCTGCGGCTTGCCACACCATCGCGAGAAACTACAATCCGCAACACCATCAGGGCTGATGCTGCTAGCAAACACCCACTCTGAGGCTGATGGCAAAGGCAAAGGCAAAGGTTGCCTTGTCAGAAATAAAAAAACCTGTCTCAGAGGCAGACACTGTGTCACAGAAATTTCTGTTTCTGTGTGACATGAAAAAATCATTTGCAGTGACAGTATCCTGGCTTCATTTACCCTGCCAGTAATAGCAGATGATTATTTGCTTCTGCAAAGGGAGTCTGGAGTAGCATTGCATTTCTCTTTCCTAAAATCCAACTTGTATTTGCAATGGGGTGGATTATCCAGCCTCCTGATCCTACTACTGACCCTGTGAAAGCCCACTCATCTCACTGCTCATTCTCTGTGCAGGTTCAATAAATCTGTGCCTGCCATTGGCTGGTACATCTGCCTGAGGTGTTCACTACTTCTACAGTAAGGAAGTTTGCTCCCTGCCTCATCAAATAGTTATTGCACCTAATATGTGTCACTCCAAGTGTAAAGAAAGCCGCTGATCCTCACATCCATACCATTTGCACCTCATTCTTAAAGAATACTGTTCTGGAAAAATCACACCACATCATTCTCTTTATTACAAAAGAAATTTTCAAAATTTACTAAGTTTTCTGTAGATTTGTGGGCTGTAATCATATAATCATAACTATGCCAGTTTCTCCCAAGTTTTTTCTGGTATGGACTCCACTGCCTATGATTTTTTTAGACCCCCATATCTGTTTCCCATAGCAAACAAAGGTATTTCTGCAAAGCAGTTTTTTAGTTTATATCATCTGGCATAATGAATATCTGTGATGATGGGCCTCAGATACATGGGCCTGAATGAATGGGCAATTCTTAGTTCAACTGTAAGAAACCATCAGTCCTTCCATAGCCACAGGGAGTGGTAACTCAGCAAGTCAATCAACACTTGAAAGAAAGGACAAGTGAAACAGAAACCTGCTGCCAAAAATAGTCTCCTTTGCACAGTCATCCAAAGCTAACCTGGATGTATCACCAGACAACATTTAATTACAGACAGAGAATCTTTTATCAGAAATCTTTTTATCTCATATTCTGAATCCATGGGAAAATCAGCAAGGGGTCACTCAACTCACCCCCTCTTGCTTTGGCTTGTCAATCAGGAAGATGAAATTAAGTGGGAAGTCACATGAATGAATTTGTGGCAATATCAGTAGGATCAGCCGAAGGAGAAGGTAGGAATGATGCAGGGGATCATGACTAGTGGAGGCAAAGATGCAAGAAGGCAAAGCAATTAATCTGTACCCCAAGAAAGGGAACTAGTCTAATTAATTCCATTAGTGCTTCTCTCAGAAGAGAGATGAGCACTGGGTTAGGGAAACTGTAGTGAGTGCAGTACTGCTACCAGGTACTTAGAGAGGTGAATGAAAAATGTCCGACCTCTCAGGAGATCAAAAGCAGGTCCTGCCTTCATCATTTATTCTCTGCATTGGTTGGCAAATCTCTTTTTGTTATTTTGCTAACAAGCAGGGCTAATCTCATCTAGATATACATATAGAGATGTTGATATAGATGATAGAGATATAGGCTAGATAATAGATATCTGAATAAATATAGAAATATGTATAGACAGATACACATACACATATAGAGGCAGAGGCAGCCCTGCTTTGTTTACTCTTTTCTGCCTTCCCCAGCACCCTGACACAACATCAGCATTAACAACTAGATTAGCACCTCAAGCACCCAGCAGGTGGGTGCAATTCTGGGAGCAATAAGGGGAAAAAGAAAGCAGAAGGTGGTTAACCACCGCAGCTAAATTGAGTGTAGGCCTGTTAGGGGGCTTGGAGGAGTAGAAAACAGTGGATCAGAGAACCAGGAAAATAGTGAAGCTGCGATTCTTTCAGTTCACCTCTCCCATGTTTTCTTTCCAAGTTTTCACCTTCCCTTTTCTCTTCTGCTCTATGCTGGTGTGATTTCACGTTCTGCAGTGAAACAGATGTGCCTTGAGAGAAGCAACACAGACTTCTTTTTTGAAAAAGAAGACACAATGTGACAAAGACACAATGAAGATCGCTGAAGCATAGGGAACAAATGCCACTCCTGGTTTTTTTAGTGTGTAAACACACAAGTTTGACTGCAGCTTTTTCTGTTACCAACTTTGTGATCTTTTTCCAATGACTTTATCTGTCCTTTTCTCTCCTGTACCTTCTGTCTCTTGGAAAAGAACTATTGGCAGATGAAACTTCCATTATAAATACATTTGAAAAATTAAATTATTGTTGTATGAAAGGTCAGGAGTTCTTCTTTAAATGTTGCGTGAATTTGTGTGTGGTTAGAAATAAAGAGATAGCAGGACCCTAACACTGCATGTAAGTAGCACCTTTGCCCAATCTAATTGGTTTCCTTTATCTTACTCACTCCGTTTGCTCTCCAAACACACACGCAGAACATGGAACAGATTGCAAAGTCTGTTTTTGGGGAGAAAACAGTCTAGCTAGAAGCTCCCTGGCCTCGCAAGGGATTTAGGGACTTAGGCTCAGGGCCATGCCTAAACACGTAAGCAGCTCAGTCCATTGCATCAAGTGACAGGAGCATCACAGGGGCTCTCCAGAGTCCAGCATGTGGGATCCCTTCAGGCCTGCTTGCTCACAGCTGTCCCCACAGTCTCAGTCTGCCGCCGGCTCACTGCTTGGGACAGCTTGCCAGCATCATTCTCCTGCCTCCCTCGGCACAGGCAGGCAGCTTGAGCCTAGTACAACTAATTCAGTATCGGCCTTAACCAGTCCCTTTCAAACAGTGGGGTTTAGTAGTTTTTCTCTTATGTGGAAGTAAATTTAAAGTTCCAAATTGTCTCTTGGTGATTTCACCTAAAACTAAGGAACACACATCAGTAAATCTTTTCTCAGATAGGGGAAGAGGTTGGCTCCAGCACCAAGCAGCAGTACAACAGAAAACAAGGCAAATAGCCAAGCCCCTTCCCCAAGCACACAGGACTTGCCCTTCTCCTCTCTTTGAAAAGAGAGCTCTTCAAGTCCTGAACACTCATGGACAGTCAGTGCTGGAAGCTCTGAAGAGAACAGTTCGAGCCCTTGTCCTCCAAAACCACGGACAAAGGCTCTGCGTAGATCACTACACACAGTCAAGTTCCTGTGGCCTAACCAGGTGCTGTGTGTCCGATGAGCAATGATGCCTGACCGGATGCACACTCTTAGGCCACTTCATCTGCAAAGTAAAATGCATGAGCTTAAAATCCCCACAAAATGAAATGGTAAAGTCAAACCTCATAATTTCAAATTTTTCCCACAAATAAGAAACACTAGAAATGGATGGGTTGTCACAGAGTGTTTTAGTGGAAATGGAACTGTTCTCTGAGAAAAGACTGTTCATCAACCTGTTTTTGTCCAGTTCTGTCAAAGCAGACTTTGACAGAAAATGTTCTGTGGGGTTTTTTTTTAACCCAAAGACAAATGAAAGAGACAAATCTATGGTGCTCTGACAGTGGTGTCTGTCCGATGACTTCTAATGATTTGTTTACTCCATCTGGCAAGAACTTAAAAGGCTTATTGTGTGATGGCAACTAGGATCTAGTGTTATTCTTAAGCTGTCATTTAAAATTAGTGCATTACAGCAGAATCTACTGCCGTATGACCAAATTCCAAGAAAAATATGAGATATGGAATACATATTCTGAAAAAAAATAGGAGGCAAGATATTACAACCTTGAAAAAAAAAAAGGAAGAAAGCTTTTAGTGCTTGATCATTTATTTAATTAGCACTTAAAATTTTTGTGAACTAGAAAAAATAGCATCTGGGCTTATTTTTTACCTTTACTTGTCAAAGAGTAAGAACATGTCATCCTAGAAGAAGGAAACATTTCCCAATACAATATAACTTTCATTTTTCAATATTGGTAATAGTAAAAACAAAGCATTTATTTTTTTAAAGAACACAAACCGATGAAAATTCTGTACTGAACAAAAAAGCACCAGGAAAATCTCAAAAGGAAAACTTGGTGAAATAATCAAATACCAGAATGATTTGAAAAATCTAATAATCTGCTACATCCCAGCAATAAATAATATATCCTGCAAACACAAACTTAGAAGGAAAAATGTCTTTAATCACAGTAATAGTTCTCCTGCTGCTCAGTATATCAAATTACCTTTTCCTTTTCAAAACAATATATCTTCCCAATCCCATTTATTCCTCTAGCCTCTGGGCCAGGTTCTGATCTCAGATACACTGTTCAAATCCAGAGTAACTAAACTGAAATCGTTCCTTTCAATTGGGATATTTTCTCTGGGTTAAATAGAAATTATTGACCAATGGAGTTGCACAAATAGATTACATAGAGGTCAGTTTCATGTTTCAATCCATGAACTCTCTTTACTTAACACACCACGTACCACTGGCTTAACTAAGTATTTTTCCCTAGCCAGACCAATTGCTATATTGTTTTAAATGCTGTCCTTCTTTGTGTGGAATAATTTTTTTATTATTATTATTTTGGTTTCAATACTATTTAAATATAAGGAAGTGAGACTGCAAGGAAGAGTCCTGTGAAAAAATAAGCCCTGTGCAAGTGACCCCATCCTTCCCAGACAAATACATCTCTGAATCATCCAATAGCTTTCAAAACCTCTCCTGATCTAAATGACCCCCATAAACCCACAACTACCATTTCTACCACTAACACTACACTAACACTGTCCTGGCATGGAGTGTGTCTCCAGTTGGCCTGGGAGGCATTGGTTATCTCCTCCTGCCTGAGTGCTGTGCTAAGGTACTGGCTCATACTTCTGCTCTCTTACAGTGCTAAGAGGAAAGGTGTAGAAATTTCACAGTCTCTCTGGGTAATGTATTTGATGCTGCAATGTTCTCCTGATGTTTTTCCCAATGTTGAGACCGAACCTAATGAGCTGTGATTTTTGGCCACTGCCCATATTGGATCATTAACTATTTCATCTAAATCATCACCATCTTTGAAACTGTCTTTAGGTATTTGCAGGCAGCTGTTGGGTTGTCCCAACACCTCACCAGACTTGACCAGCCCAGCAATGCATCCCAGGGCAGAGTTAAGAAGGCACTATGAAGTAGCAGGAGCTGAAAAGATGGAGTAGGCATCACAGAGTGTTAAGAGATGGGAAGCTCTGAGGAGTAAAAAATATGCAGTGTTCACTACAGCACAAGCACATTAAATATATTAAATCAGCGTGCTTATGTTCCAAAAGACAATAACTGGTGTTTAGTCTAAGAATGCACCTCTTACTGCTGCCAGGCTTCTTCCTTGGGCACCTTCAAAGGAGTTCTCTGCTCCTTAAAACCTTGAGGTTTAAAAATGAAACAAAGAAGGGAGGCTGAAATTCAGAGAAGAGGGGGAAGGGTGTTTATTAAATGAATTGAAGGCAGCATTCAAACGTAGTTCTGATTACAAGCGTCAAGCCTTTACTGAAATATCTCAGAAGAGTGGAAGGTTGGACAGATTTATGGGTGTGCATACTCCACTGGTTTTTATTTTGGAGGTGTATATATATGAGCAAAGATTAAAAGCCAAAACAAATGTTTAAATCATTGTATATTGGTGGTACAGTGGAATAAATATAGCATAGACCTCAAGATTCTAAGTAATGCTGATTGTAAAAGATAATTTCATCTTTGCATTCACCTCACTGAGACACAGAAAAAAATGCCATAAGAATTATGACAACAATTTCATAAGTAGTGCTACCTCGTCTCAGTTCTTAAAGTGTTCATTTACTATTTTGATGTGGATCCCATTAAAAAGAGAATGCGTTATATACTTGAAAGTGGTTTTATTTAATATAACATTCCAACAGAAGGTGGTCATATTGTATGTCAGAAGTCAGAACTTTCTGGAATGGTAATACCACCCCCTAAAAAAACATAAACAGTTATAAAAATACTGACTTTTGTTATTGAAGTACCTCCCATCTGACAGGTCCCAAACTGCTACATGTAAGGGAGTTTTCTCACTATTGTTAAAATATTTGGAACAGCTGTTCCAAAATATTGCCATAGGATTTTTTAAAGCAGAATGTTGGGAAATAATTTAGAAAATTGTAATCATGAAAGGTACACTTAAGGCAGGCCACTTGTAAAGCCAAGGAGAAACTTATATCAGCAGATTTATAAAAAATGGTCCTTTAGTGACCACAAATAGTGGGGATCGTATTTTACATCTACTCCAATTGACATAGGTTGGATTCCTGCATATAAAAATATCAAATGTCTAAGGCATCCCTTGTATGAATTATAGGCATAAATAAAATCATCCAATATCATCCTTCCATCCAGAGAATTAACCCTGTAAAATCTGACTTTTTAATTTACTCCTTGCTGAGAAACAAAGATTTAGTGTGCCCATTTTAAGCAACTTGGTCAACAAACACATATACCAGCACATGCAGGAAGTACCAGCACAAATTTGGCTGGATTTTGTACAGCTTCATCACGCAACAAAAGCACCAAAAAAGAGATGATTTTGCAGCTAATCAATATCTAGAGGTCACGTCTGTGATTATATTTGCGACTGCACTAGGATGTCAAAAAATATTCCTGAACTTTACAACAATCCAGAGAAAATGCCAAGTATTAATAACATCCAATTTATGAGTATAGCATTTGCCATCAGGGCTTGTTTCCTGCAATCTGGCAGGCACTGTATATCCTTTACAAATAACAGTTTTATCTGACTAATCTCCCCATGACCAGCAGAAAAGGACCTGGGGGTTCTGGTCAACAGCAGCTGAACATGAGCCAGCAGAGTGCCCAGGTGGCCAAGAATAACATCCTGGCCTGTCCCAAAATGATGTGGCCAGCAGGACCAGGGCAGGGATTGTCCCTCTGTACTCAGCACTGGTGAGGCTGCACCTCCAGTGCTGTGTCCAATTCTGGGCCCCTCACTACAAGAAGGACATTGGGGTGCTGGAGTGGGTCCAGAGAAGGGCAGTGGAGCTGGTGAAGGGTCTAGAGACTGAGTCATATGAGGAGCAGTTGAGGTAGCTGAGGTTCTTTAGCCTGGAAAAGAGGAAGCTCAGGGGAGAGTGCATCACCCTCTACAACTCCCTGAAAGGAGCTTGCAACAAGGTGGGGTGCAGCCTCTTCTGCCAGGTAAGTAGTGACAGGACAAGAGGAAATGGCCTCAAACTGTGACAGGGAAGGTTCAAGTTGGGCATCAGGAAGAAAATCTTCACTGAAAGGGTTGTCAAATATTGGAGCCAGCTGCCCAGGGAAATGGTGGAGTCACCACCCTTGCAAGCATTTACGAACTGACTGGACATGGCATGTAGTGCTGTGGTTTAATTGACATGGTGGTGTTTGGTCACAGGTTGGACTTGATGGTCTTGGAGGTCTTTTCCAACTTTAATGATTCCATGATGATTCTGTGGCTGTGTCGAAGTAGTTCTGACCTGATCACACACTGGGCCATGCATAACTCAAATATTCAAACCCAAGTCCTTTCTTGTAGACTGATGTCTATATCACAAGGTCTGGAAGAATCTTTAGACCTTAGCATTCTTTCTCCACATAACTGAAGTTTAAATAAACGTTTTTTAAAGCTCCTGGAGTTTATTTAGTCCCTCAGGAGTGCCCAGTAGAGCTATCCATTAAGAACACTCCCTTGTTTCCTATAATATCACTGATGTATGCCTGTAAAACCAGTGGAGTTTTATTAGCAAATGCCTGATGTGAGAGGATTGAAAAACATGTATAAAGGAGATTTGGCTTTGGTTCTTCTAATCATTCTTCAGACTGGGGAGCTTGAGAATGTGGTGTGACCAAATTTTAAGCATTAGCAGTATTTTCTAGATCTGATGCATTTCTGACTTCTGAAGAGAATAGGCCCTTTCATCAACACAAGAGGACATCAGTGGAGTCAATGTTTATATAATTTTTTTATTTGAATTCTTTATTATTTAAAAGTGATCTCAGTCACTTGATCAAGAGTTTCATGTAAGCAGATATGGTAAGCAGAGAGTTTTCTCCTTTAGGAGTATGATGTCTTCTAGTGCTGATTATAGAGCATAAAAGACACATTCTACCTACATTTCTTAGGATTATAAATCACTAAGTTGTAAGCTTCACGTACCTTAAAAGTTTGTTAAAAACATTAATAGAATTAGGAGCTTATCTGCCTCACCAGGAGACTGTTAAAAATAGAAGCTGCAGCAACATGAAAAAAAGTAAAAAAAAAGATGGAAAGACATCTATTTTTATGGCCAAACATGGTTGTATTTCTTATGTTTGACGTAAGGTGGTAATTTTGTTTTCTCTTGTTCTGCAAGATTATACAAACCTTTCTAAAACAATGGAAGAAATTCTACCCATTATGGTATGCTTTTTTGCGTTTCATATATAATTAAAGCTGGACAAAGGCAGCCTCTGATCAGACACTAATGAGCAGAATCAAAAAAGTCCAGCAGCAACCTGGTGCTGATAAACAGAAATTCTGAAGGGCTGATAAGCAGAAAGCCATTGTTATCCAGGAGAGGATTTACTAGCCTCTGTTTGGTTTGTTTGCTGGCTTCAGGGCAGGATCTTCTGTAAAAAATATTGAGCTTTAATTGCTCTTCAGTATGCCCAGGTTCAATGAGCCTTGAAGCCAGTCAGATTTCCATCAGTTTCAGTGGGACTGAGGTCACACTTGAGATGTGAGAAAAGCCTGGCATCTTTTCACTTTCCATCCCCACCTTTGTGCAACATTCAAGTGAGTTTGAAATGTGTTCCAAATTTATCCTTGTATTGCTTTTTCATCCCTGCCCTTAAAAAAGCAATAAATTTGAATTTTACCACTTCTGTGCAAAACCACCATGTGGTTGGTGTGCAGTAGTCTCTGAAGCTGTCAGGAAGAGGGGATAAAATGGGTCCTACTCTCAGTCTGGCTACATGAAACCAAAGTAGGACTTAGAAGCTCCAACAAAAATAACTCATGCTGGCTCTGTATGTTGAAGCATGGGGAAGTTAGTGAGAAAGGTAACATTTTCCCCAGGCTGCACAGAAGCAGCAACTATTCTGGAAGCATTACAGTATCGCGCACAGCTGATGTGCATCTCCTGACAGCATACAGAGCAGTTAGATCAGCACTGCTAAGGATGCCATCCCACGCCTGGACAATGTCCTTTTTCTTAGTAAACAGTATTGTTGAATGAAGAACCTACACGTCCCACGTGCATATTTCTAGTACCCAGCATGCTCCTGCAGCCATCCCAGCTGGCCTCAGCCTAAGACAGACATCATCTTCTGGCACCTGGAACAGGGAGGAGAATAGAACTAGGCAACTTAAGTAATAGTAAGGTTATTGCTGATGTTGGTGCTCATAAAACTCTCACAGTGCTGGATGTGGAACTGGATGTGGAAGAATTGAAGCCATGAAGGACAAATTGCCTCATAAGACATTTGCACATAAAAGATATTCATGTACCAATTTGTACATCTGAACTGAATGCAGAAAAACTATGCTTTTGAGGTAAAACTGTGCCCTAAGTATCTCCTGCTTGACTTAACTTGATCTCCTTTTATGACCAGGTGATCCACCTAGTGAATGAGGGAAAAGCTGTGGATGTTGTCTACCTGAACTTCAGCAAAGCTTTTGACACTCTCTCCCATATCACTCCCTTGGAGAAGCTGACAGCCTGTGGGTTAGGAGGGTGCACTCTTTGCTGCATAAAAAACTGTCTGGATGGCTGAGCCCAGAGAGTGGTGGTAAATGTAGTTATTTCCAGTTAGTGGCCGGTCACCAGTGGTGTTCCCAAGGGATCAGTACTAGAGGCCAGTCCTGTTTAATATCTTTATCAATGATCTGGATAATGAGATTGAGTGCATCCTTAGCAAGTGCACAGATGACACCAAGTGGGGTGGGAGTGTTGATATGCTGGAGGGCAGGAAGAATCTGCAGAGGGATCTGGACAGGCTGGATTGATGGGCCGAGGCCAACTCTACAAGATACAGCAAGGCAGAGCATCAGGTCCAGCATGTGGGTCACAACAACTCCTTTCAGTGCTACAGACTTGGGGAAGAGTGGCTGGAAAACTGCTCAGCAGAAAAGGATCTGGGGATGCTGACCAGCAGCCAGCTGAACATGAGCCAACAGAGTGCCCAGGTGACCAAGAGCCAGTGGCAACCAGGACTGTGAGGAGTGGCTGAGGGAATTTAGGTTGTTTAGTCTGCAGAAAAGGAAGCTCAGGGGAGACCTTGTCACTCTCTACAACCACCTGTCACGAAGGATGTTTAGGTTGCTCAAAGAATCACCAGCAAAGGTATCGGCAAAAGCAGGCTTAATAAAAAAAATGAAAGTGTGACAAAGTTTGTTGCCAGTGTTCACTCTTCTAAATACTAGATGGTCAAAGCTCACAGAGAAAAACTAAAATCTAAAATCAATCAATCTAAAACGAAAATCAATCAAAAATTATATACATGGAGGATGGGGATGAAAAAGGGTAAGGATGGGAAAGAGTAAAGGATAAAAAAGAATAAGGGAGACCCTCTTGTTGAGTTACAAGATTCAGAGTGAACCGTCTTGCCAAACTTATCCTTGGACTTGACAGGGTTTAACAGCACTTAACATTTAATCAACGGCCTAATTTAAATTTAACTAAAGTTTTTATAGAATTTACTATAAGCACAACACTCACAGGTCTAACAAACTCACAAATCTTATGTCTGTGAGGACACAGAGAGTTGTACCACCATGTTACTTGAAAGGATGTTGTGGCAAGGTGGGGATCAGTCTCTTCTCCCAGATAACAAGCAATAGGACAAGAGAAAATGGCCTCAAGTTGCAGCAAGGGAGTCTCAGGTTGGATAATAAGAAAAATTTCTGCAGTGAAACAGTGGTTAAGAATTAAGTGGAACAGGTTGCCTAGGGAAGTGGTGGAGTCACTATTCCTGAAAGTTTTCAAAAACTGAATAGATGTGCCACTTTGCAGTACAGTTTAGTGGGCATGGTGGTATTCAGTCAAAGGTTGGACTTCATGATCTTGGAAGGTCTTCTCCAGGCTTAGTGATTCTATGATCTCAAAGATGTACACTGAGGTGGTCAAATGAGCAAAGAGCAGTTTCTGGGGAAAGGCATGAAGAGGGGTTTTTTGTGCCCTGAGCATGTAAATTCCCTTTGAAGTCCTTGGAGATCTAGACAGGAGAGCCTGGGAGTCTGCAGACCAATTCAGTTTGCCCCAGACACTGAATAGGTTCAGGGACTGCTTGACAGAAACCCAGTCCAAGAGAACCTCTCTAGTTCCCTTCCTTGTGCTGATGAGGACTGTCTGAGTTGCCTGGTGCTGCCTGGGGTGGCCTGGGTCACCCCTGCTCCCCAGAAGTGTGGCTCCCCACCAGGCACTCTGTTATAGGTGACATCTTGAGCAGATGTCTGTGGTACCCCAGGGTATCTCAAGTAGATGTCTATGATTACATGATTGAATTGACTCATGTTTCAGAAACTGGACTCCTGGGAAAAAAAAAGAAAACAAAACACAGAAGCAGCATTTCACAAGGGCTTTTACTCAGTGGTACATACCAGAAAAGGACCTTGTGCAACTAACATTGTCTCTGTAGGGGCAGCAGTGGTCAGATCACAAACTCAGCTCATTTACAAAAACTGACTTAATGAAATCCCTTGGGATATCACCTCACAGTTGGATGGCATGGAGAAAGCCTGAAAACCAGACATCTGCCAGACCCAGGAGGCCTCAAGATCTTGACCTTACCAAAGGTACTATCTGTCTTCCAGTCAAACATCTGAAAGAAAGGCAGCAAAGACCTCTGAACATTAGCTCCTCTGAATGGAGTTAGGACAAGATTTGCATACCATAGATTCCTTTGGAAGAGTGGGGGATTGCCAAGGCAAAGGTTGAAGTTAGTTATCTCTTAAGTGATTTTATTTAAGTGTCTTTGTCTGGGGGATCGGGCTCTCTGAAAGATTCATAAAAGCCTGATTGATCACTCTTGCCATCTGTGATTACAAAATTTCTCCACAGTTTTAAATCAACCTAGGGTAATAAGGGCTTGGAAGTTTAATAGAAAAATGAAAAATAAAATTAATTTTTTAACTTGCTGCAAAGACATGAATAAATCTAAAAGAACTATGACAGTTCATGAACTACAGGAGGTAACCAATTCAGTAAATATTGCTAAGTATTAACATTTTAAACAACAGGATGCAACATATAGGCATACCTAATCTCTGGCTGTCATCATAGGGTGTGTAGTTAAAATGCAAGCCCAAATTATGCACCAGACTCCCCTGAGTTAGATTTATCCAGAAAAAAATGTTTTTAAATAGTTTTCTGCTTCTCTTTGTAGTCACTGAATGTTAATGGCTGGATGAAAATCAAAACTTAGAATTAAAACATTACACAAGAATACATTTCAAAGGTTTTAGTCTGTGTTCTGAAATATTTTCTCTTTTTCATGATCATTAAAAATACTTCCTGGAGCTAATTTCACTCAGCTCACAGTTCTGAAAACTGCATTCTGGTTTGTTAAAATACAAATTTCCTGTCTATGGTGTGAAATCTTATGATCCGCCTTAGAAGCTTTTCTTCAGTTTGAGGACTCATGTGAGTAAAGCAAGAAGGATTTGGCAATATTTTCATGTTAAAGTAAGCCGACTTGCAGGAAATTTGTTTCTAATCTAGCTTTATTTCTGAGTTGTCTACTATCCAATATAGATTTCTTAAATAGCATTTGTTATATCTGTTATTGTATATTTTAATTATATTAATGCTCAAAGAGGTTTTGCAACTCTATTGTAGTAGATGGTGAATAAATAGGAAAGTAAAAAGATAATGTGTGCCCTGGAGGCCTTACAGTTGATAAATATTTGCTTAGTTGTTTAAAGAAATAATATTCTGCACATGGCTTATTTGAAGCTATTCATTTCAGCTGTCCACTGCAAGGGTTACTCCATGTCCTGCCTCACAGCCCACTTATTTTGTTCCCTAACTGGATAACAAACCTTTTAAGCAATAGAAAGATGAATGGTGAACAGTAAATAGTACATTTCCTAGAGGAATTTTTGGGCAAATGACCACCTGTGCTAAAAGCAGTGAAACACTGAGGACTCATAAATTTTCACAAAAACATTTGACAGTTCTCCAAATGTTTGCAAATTAGCAACATGACTCTACAAATAATGATGACACCATACATTTCTGGAAAATAATTAGAATATATAGATGCACTGTTCAATTTTGCATGCTTCCAGGTGCTTTCTGTTAACAATCCTCCCTTTCAAATTATTTTTTCATCTCACTTCTTAAAATAAGTACTACCACATATGCCACTGTAAAACATTTTCCTGAAAACAGAGGTAGCTGTTTTTTCTATCTCTTGGCTTGAGATAGGGTTTCAGTGACACCACACATTTCAAACAGACTACCAAGCACAAGAGATATGGCCAGGGCAGCATCTTTATAGACATCTCCAATAGAGATGGTCTGGAATGGAAATTCTTCTCAGGAGGGCAATAATTCCAGGAATGTTATCGTAAACCTGCTGACATTCATTCCTATTAAGGGGAAACATGCAGTAAAATTCTTTCCCCTTCTAGAAGCATCTGTACACAGGCACTTATTTTTTTCTCAACACATCCAGAAAACAGCAGTAACTGACACAGACCCTTGTGTATCCAAGCAATTAAACCCATTACAATTAGAAATAGGCCATTTAAGAGAATAGCATTTTTGAGAGATGAAGAAAAGCCACAGGTGGTAAATCATACTCTGAAAAGATTTGCTAAACATACCAAAAGACCAAAGATTTGTAATGGCATACTTTGTTGATTGAACAATGGGGATATAAGCACATATTCTTCAAAATAACTCGACAGAAAAGACAAAGAATAATCTTATGGTAGTATAACACAAACCCATCTCTGAATAGAGTGATTCAGCCAAAGTTATAAACAGTACAAGTAAAAGAGGAAATAACTTGTGAGATTACAATATATTACTAATAATAACAAAGCAGAATTAGTTCAGTGAAAAGAAACTTCTAAAATGTTTCTAAAAGCAGAAGAAAAATAATTAAAATGCAGAATGTTAGCCCTTCTTACATTTACTTCCAACTCAGAAGCAGAAAGACTGCACACTATTTATATGACACCACAAAAGTGCATGGCTTCTTTTCTGTGATATATAAGCAATTTCAGATTTTAAGAGGTCACAGTCTAAGCATCAGATTTCTCAAATGATACCATCAGTCACAAAATTTAGTATCCTGAGTACTCCTTTTCTGAAACTAGTCTTTAACTCACCTACTTCTCCTGTTCTGTTAGTGTTCATGGAAAAAGATGACACATAGAGTATGCTCAGATTGATGCTATGATTTCACAATGGACACCACTCTATGCTGGAAATTAAATAATCGATACTGTTCCCCAATTAGAAGTGAGATTGGCACAACAGGCTGTTAAAACACATAACAATGAAATTATAAACTAAAATATTAATTGCTTATTTAATGACACCTTCAGTAATATTTATTTTTAAATGTACTAGGAGAGCTTTTTTCTTCCCTTGCATCTTACTGGGAGGTTCTTAGCACTTTGATTTTGTAGCCCTGGTCTTACCAGAATGAAAAAACCTGTGGGGTATTTCTGATACAAAACCCTAATGAAAACTGCTGAACAGAGAGATCCTTTCTCCTGTGCTTTACACAAAAGGGAAATGGGATTTTCCAATCCACTAAAAACCTAGAACATCCCAGTTCATACTGTTAGCTGCATCAGTGGATGCTGGAAACTTGAAAAATTAGGAGGATAAATAAACAGGGAAATAAGTAGAAATTCTTAATAATGAAAAAAAGAAAATGAATTGGATGTTGCAGTCAATCAGATATTACTTGAATTTTATAGATGAATGTGACACTGAAAGTTAATTTACTATTCAGAAGGGAAGAGTCACATCTGTAGCCTTTGACTGACTGTTATCACACCCCCTCTTCCAAGGGCTCTTCAGAGTTTTTTCTAGTGCTATTCATTCCTCTCTTATCTGCATTTCATGTTCTTCTTTTTTTTTCCAAATGATGTTTCATATAATTTTGTCTTTGAGGAAGCCCAGCAACTGGCATCTTAAAGAGGGACCATTCATGAACATGAGAACATGTACCCCAGGGGAACTGAAAAACAAGTCACCTGAACAATGATTTGAATTTCAGTCCACTTATGAAGAAATGCTGATACTATCTACTTCTTGAAAAGACTCTTCTGAGCAGACCAGAAAGTGGAGGAAGTAGAAAGCTTTCTGACTACTAAATGTTTCCCGTTTATCATGGTTTCTGTGATATCCTGGCAGAGATTGATTTATAAAGCCAGTGGTCCTTAGTAGTTGCTAGGAAACAGTGCTCTGCACTCCATCTGCACACGAGGGGATGTGCAGCTAGAAACTGTGGTTTCTAATGGAATCATTCTTCTGACTTCAACCTTGCACAGAGAAATATCATTGCATGGTTTCCCTAGAACAACACAAGCAAGTTTTAGTCCTGTGTGCATATATTGTGGCTAAAACCAAGCTCAGCTAAACTGAGCCCTCAATAGCTTCTTTCTCCAGATCCAATAACCTGGTGCAGATTCCAAGTACAGAATTTATTCATTATAGAAATTTAGAAAATCCAGGGATAAGCTGGGAGGGAATTCCTGGGTCATATATCCAATCCTTTGATATTTCTGGCTACCTACATAATCCCCTCCTTACATTTATCAAGATCCATCTTTAAAAAAAGACAGGATTTTGTGCACTACAAACTCCCCTGGTAAATAGTAGCCCTATTTTATTGTGTAGCATAAATTTATTTATGGATTTTTTGTGGTGCTGGGTGTTGTGAACATTTTAGTTTAAGCTCAACAGCTTTCTTGTCCTCTTTTTACCACATCAA
Source organism: Dryoscopus gambensis (assembly GCA_013389985.1). NCBI lineage: Eukaryota > Metazoa > Chordata > Aves > Passeriformes > Malaconotidae > Dryoscopus > Dryoscopus gambensis. The sequence goes on from WEIT01031027.1 coordinate 99,182, forward strand.
TGCATTTGTAGACAGTAGTCTTATGTCCTCTAAGTCTGCTTTTGTTTGACTAACCAAACCCAACAAAAGCCCCTTACTCTTGTACTGTGAGTTCTGTTTTCCTGTTGTATTGTGATGCAGCACTTTTCTGTAATTCTTTCTTTAAATTTTTTTTTCTAGAATGTTGGTGAACATAAATGGGCATAGTGATTCCAAGTAACATATAACAGTGCATGGATGCTTTCTCCTCTCTACTGGAAACACTTCTCCTAGTGTATGTTTGTTTGTTTGTTTGGTCACACCAGTGGCTCAGCAACATCCTGTGACTGAAAAATATTAAACCCATCTATTTTTTCTTTTTTCCTACCCATTCTCAGTGGGTAGCAATCATTTTTGTTATTTCTGCTTTAAAGAATCACCTTGGATTTTGTTCTAGTTTATCTAATTCCACTCTATAATTGCAGGCATCAAGTTAACCAGATTTCTACTGAATTTGCCCTGTTGATATGCTTTTTACCTTCAACAAATTTAATTATTGCACATTGACTTCTTGATCATTAGTAGAAGTATTTAAAGAACATTGTTTTAGAGTGCTAGTTTCCCTGTCAGCATGAAACATCACTGTCTGCCCTTTGAGGAGACCCTTGTACTAATTCTTGTGTCAAGGAATACCTAACCATTATATAAAATATTTTACTGAAGAACAGGTAGGCTACAGATACTCCGTTGCTATTTTTCTCCTTGCCAAAAAAAACCCCCATTAAGTCATTAAAGAAGCCTAAAACTAGGCCCCCTTTGGTAAGCTGATACTGTATTTTAGGATATCATCTATTACTCCCCATGACTTTCATTTTCCCTAAAATATTGCATGTCCAACTAGTTGATCTGTGGCTGCTAAGTTTGCCCTTTAGCATGTTTTTGTAACTGACTCACTGGCCTCCATTCAGATTGGCGTATCAACTTGGTGAGTTCTGAGCCAACATTTGTGGAGCCATTTCCACTTTCTATTACCCTGTTTCCCATAAACAGTCCTGCTGCCTCATCTCTGTTCCACCTGCTTGTCTTCAGAGGTAGAGAAAAAGTATTATTTGTTTGGGGACCATCCCTACCCTAGCCTTAAATAGTATCCTTACTTTTTTATTCCTAGTTCTTTATTTATTACGACTGAAGAGTCTTTAACTCTTTCTTCTCATTTCTCAAGGTCTAAATTATCTCTGCAGTTCACAATTCACATTCTGGTCTTTCACTTTCAATCCTTCAAGTTGTGGTTTCTTTTTCTGAGCCAATCTGTTCTGACTTTGATCTCAAAGATCCTTTGACAAATTTCAACAGCCTGTTTAGTAGCATTATTTTGCTAGAGTGGCCTGGAGTACTATTGCTTAAGAATACAGATTTCAGACCAGCACTCTACCCCAGTAGTGTGTCTTTGCAGTTCAGACTGAATTGCTATGATATAGTCCTCCCCTTTACATCCTAACATGACAACTACCAACTGGTCTTTGTAGATACTGTTATTTCATTTAAATTGGAATTGGATCAGTACTGTCATCACTTGATAGTGCATTATTTTCTCTATTACTTTCTGTGTAATAACTTTGCTACTTGCCCATCACCAACTTAAAATATTATAAACTCTTAGGAGTTCCCTGGCTTCTTCAAATAGGAGATTTTTAATCTTCCACTCTGAAAAATTACTAGATTCTTCTGTGGATGTAACATCTGTTCTCAAGTCTATACATGACAAATTTAAACTCTCTCACACAAATCATCACATAGCTTTATCTCTGTCATGATACTAAAGCAACCCCAAGTTCAACATTCATTGTAGAACCCAATCCCTTTCCCACTACAGAATCCTTTCCCAACACATTTTGACGCAAGCTGATCCTCTCTTATCCATACTATTTATTAACATTCCTTTACTGCCAGCCATATTCTTCATATATAATGCCACCACATTACATTTACAATTCCTTCTGCATTCTTTTCAGTGTTCACCCTGTAGTACTTGCACTCCAGTCGCAATTAGTATTCTATCACGTTTCCGTTACCCCTCTAATATCCTGTCTCATGTCATGCATCAATAAGCCTACTTCTTCAATCTTTGCATTCAGGTAGCTTTGTTACATCTGTTATTGCCATCTCACTTCATCTGGTTTTGTAGCTTCCCTACCCAGAGCATTGGAAAGAGCTCCCCAGCCTGTTGTGTACCTTTTTGGAGGTGTCAGCCAGGAGCAAGTGCAGATCATAATCAGGGGAACAGAAAGCCAAAAGTGTGCCTGTTAAGCCTGGGAAAATACAAGCTGACAGAGGATATCATGCCTTTCTAAACACATCCAATATATAAGCACCAGAGAAAGGAAGAGCTGTTCAGTCTAAAAGCCAAGGCTGGCACAAGTACAAATAGACCCAAACTGGCTATGAACACATTTTTACTGGGCATTTTAAGGAAATGTCCAATCCCCAGAGCAGTAAGATTCTGAAACAGCCACTGAGCAGGCTGTTTGAATGAAAACCTGAGTCTCTTCAAGCTGAAAACAGTCAGTTTATTAACAGAGATCTAACATCACTGTTCAAGAGAACAGGAACTTGACTCATGTCCCACAAGGTTGGTCCCAGTCCTATGTGTCTTCCTAAATAATAATACCTATTAATAAATCAACATTTTTTTCTCCAAAAACTGATTGCTTAAACAGCCTGTCAACCAGTGCTATGATTTATTCTTAGAAGAGGGTATGCTGTTGGGAGGAGCTTGATCAGCTCAGTCCTGCATCTCATCTCAAAAAAAGCTTTAAACATAAGGTGTTATGATGAAAAAAAATTTGCAAGCATCATTGACTTACATTTAGAAGTATCTGTACAACAACAAGCACATGCCTGTTACCCCTTGAAAGTATTCTGAATAAAGATAAGCATATGTTTACACAGACTTTGGTGTGTAAACTCTTCAGGGCAAGGAGTCTGCCTGTGCTTTTTTTATTTTTTAAAGCAAAGTACACATCTATACAAGCAACTACAATTTTAGCATACTACTGTTGATGGCCAGCTCACAGTTACTTCATTATCCTCAGATGTGCAAGAAATTACTGCCAGGTACTTAGACCTTTTCGAGCAGTGAGACATCTGAAATACTGTGCACTGGGCCTATTTCTTACATCCACAGCAGGGGTGTAAATATTCACAGTCATTTGAGCATCATTTAAGCAACAGCAATAAAGACCCTGAACATTTTGTGAGAATTAATGACTGCTGACAGTGTTAATAGCCTGAGGTGGAACTTTGGGCCATTAACCCCAACTGGCCATTAAACTTCAAGAGAGGTCCAAGGCTGAGGTCATTATGACAGTTACAAATTCTAGGGGGAAAGGTATTTTTATATATGCTGATTGAACAGTATTTAACCTCTACTTTTGTAGATCAAAGCTACAGATAGGGTAAAGAAACTACAGATCTCTAGACGCTGGTACCAACCAACAGCCCTTCTTCAGCTCAATGGAAAAGACTGAAAATGTCAATATATCAGAAAATTCACAGCCAGGTTGAAAATGTGTTCAGCATTTGTAAAACATTCACAAAATCAGGGAGGGACTTCTAAAATTTTCCTTAAATAAACCCTTAAGAATCAATCCAGACTTCTCCCTTAGAATCACAAACCCTTGTATGTATAAGCCCAGATACAAGACAGGAGAAGGAATGTGAGGTGCATATAGACACTAAAAGGGGTGAAATTCACCCAGAACCAGGATCTAGCTCTTCTTGAAGTCCCCGATGTATCCTGATGGTACTCAATGCACAGGCCACCTGCCAGCTTCTAGACCGATATGTAGTTTACACACCATGCATTTCTGGCAGTGCACAGCTTTGCCACACACATGAGAGAGACACAATGAGGACCGTGAGTGCAGACAAGGGGCAGCACTCACACCAGCTCAGGAGCTGCCCACCACATGCAATGTTGTGGGTCAGAAGAGACCTGAGAGGAGCGAGCAACCCAGAGCATAGACCTCAGGTCTCAAGCACCCAGTTAAAAAAGGACACATAGCTAAGGGCATCTAGATACTCCTTACACAAGTGAATGAGTTAAGAGCAGTGAAAATGCCTTGATTTGTAAGTATTGAAGAGTGCTGCTTCATGTGTCAATGGAGCTGCCATAATGGCTAGGTGCTTCTCAGAGAGCAGCCTAGTCCCCGACTTACTCTCCAACTCCTGATTTTGTGGTCCTGCACTTTTTAGATGCCTCTATAAGACCATTCAGTTCACTAAACTGACAGAAACCTGGAGGGTAGGGAGTATTGTCTCTTTCCTGGTCTGTTTATTCGGGAATCAGTAGGAGAGCACACCCTGCAACCAGGAAATGGGGATGGAGACACACCAACTATTTAGTTCAGCTCACCCTAAGTGATACACCATTTCACACCGCCAGAAAGAAGTATTAAGCTACAGTGATTGAAAAGCTTATCAAACAGGGCAGAAAAGTCCCATGGAGAAATCTGTCTCCATGAAAGACAATGGCAAAATTCCCACCAGCTTCACTGGAAACAGGAGCTCACAGACGTTCCTTGCCACATCTTGAGCAAGATTTCCTGCTAATTTCTAGGGGAGAACTGAATAGTACTAAAAAACTTCAGAAAGACAAATAAAAAATTTTAAAAAGAGCTAAGTAAACATATCACTCTCAGTTATTTGGAACAATTAAAATGTAGAAACAAGTAGCATTTCAGATACACACATAACCGCTAAAGAGAAAAACTGCTCACAATATATCTAATTCCCCAGCTGTTTTAGCCATAGCGGTATTAGAAACCAGGCATGAAGTAGACTGTTGGCAAGGAGCCAGAGCATTCCTGGATCGCACATATGTTAGATGTGCCCTGCATTTACTACAGCAGTGCAAGAGCACCTCTGCAGTCAAGGGTCAGTGAGTATTTCTATGATAAACAAAGAAGTCAAGGCTCTAATAGCTTGCTTGCTTCAGAAGTCTAAGTAAAAAAATGCAAAAAAATAGACATGTAGAGAAAAGCTTGACAAAGAAGGCTATCAGACAATTTTAGTTGCAAGATCTTCCAACCTCAATTTTTTCAGAGCCTGGGAAAAAAATTACCCTGTAATATTGTTTTTAAAGCTTTTAGTTTGCTGGCTGTTCTGGAGGTAGTACACATTTTTTTCATCAGCATGTTTGACCCATGAACAGTTGTGGCATTCTTATGCTTACTGCCCTTGGTTCTCATCTTATACAGAAATCACAAAGCACAGCCGCACATTTAGAGCAGGAGGTTATGGCTCACACTTTCTCTAAAGGACTGGGAAAGGTTAATGCACCTGCCAGACACATCCTGATAGACAAACTTTATTTTGCCTTCACAGGTCAGCAAGCTACCTCTCTATCAACCACACGTTAAACTGAGATTCTGCAATGCCCACACAGCCACAGGCAAATGGATGTTGATGTCCTGGGCTGCTTCTAATAAAATCAGCATACTCTGAGTGAGCCACCACGGCCTCAGGCCCATGCCAGCACACCAGACCCTGTGCCAGGGTCTCCCCCCAGCTGGAGCTCTCTGTGTTAGGTGGCCTCCAGTGTGTGCTGTGCCAAAGCCTGTTAGGAATAGGGTTTGCAAAACACAACTAGTTCTTCATGATAAAAGAGGGATTGTTGGTGAGTGCCACTTGCACCAAAGGTAACAAGTAACTGAGATTATGCCTGTGCCTTGAATTCAGTGGGAGTAATCTGTTATTTCCATCTAAAAACTGAACAGGGAAGAACCTAACAGTGTTCTTTGGCCAGACATGACTGTGGGGGTGACTTTGACCTGCTGTGACAGTTGCCTGTTTGAAGGATTGGAAGAGAATTTTATCATTTATATTCCTTCTTTCCCACAAAGCATTAACCCAAATTGTTACTAGGGATAGAAGCAATACCATCACTCTACTAATGGGCTCTTGTAGATCCAGTGTCATGCCACTCAAAAAGACATGCTTTCTGGGATATTTGTAAACAGACCTAAAGTACTGGCACACCCAATGTAGATGGGAATTCATCTTTTAAAGAATGAGCCAAATACTAAAGCATTCACTTTTTCAAGGAAAGGACAGGAGCCAAACAGTTGCTGTGCAGCCTCTTCTGTTAGCAAGAGTATCCACCAATTTCAGCTGTGTTAAGGGCCATTGTCTTCAGAAAGGCAGGTTTTTAGAACGTGTCACATAGGTGTACTAAGCAAGAACCATTAGCATGTCCTTAAATTCTAGCTGAGTCAGTGCAAACACCTGCTCTCTGAGGACGTGTCATGGCCAGAAGAGAAGGAATGGATTCAAAAGTTCCCTGTCTGCCCTCAACATGAAGAAAAGCTATAGATAATGGCCTGTGGTTTGCAGTTATCTATTCCTAGTTCTGTACAATCAGGGGGATGCCACATATGCCACAAGCTGAGTGCAAGATGAAGCAATTAAAGAAGATACTTAAAAGCAGCCTAAGTACACTTTGCTTGGAGCCATCCATTACAACAAGCAATACATCAGACACCCTTCATTATCAGGAATCTGTCCTGCAGGTACTGGAATTTCTCCCGCTTGCTTTATATTGGGCAAGAAGGTGAATTTTTCCCTATAGTCCCATACAAAGGATCTTACACCAGTTCCCACTGAGACTCATAAGCATACGCTGAGAGACCAGGATCTGAACTTTGAGTAAGATTTATGGATATGTTCAGGCACTCTAGCTAAGTGTAATGGTGAGTGACCTCATGTAGATAACTAACTACTGCTTAGAGTAATTCTCCCATTCCTATTAGCTTGTATCAACTTCTCTCTACCTTTTACTTGGACAATATTTTTAATACCATGTCATTGCATATCATATGCATAACACTGTAAGAACCCACCAGTGTGGTCAGAGATATTTATATTATGTCTAGTTTACTTTGATCTGCCCTCATTGCCTCTGATGCACCACTCACCTTCATTTTATCTTGGAGCCTCTGGACCAAAATCGGGTGTCAGAGTCTGAGGCTGTGACAATCTTTTTGGAGAGTCAGTTTGATTTTCTTCTCTGTGGTTCTCTGTGGTGTAATAAATTTAAAGATTCAGAATCTAGATCAGAGGAAATACTATTCCAGAACTAAAGCTGGGAAGGTTCAAGTGATCTCTAGTTTGTGAGCTTTTCAGTAGATTCTTCAAGGAGAGCAAGTATTTGCTGTGAAAATGCTACTCCTTACCCCCTTTTGTGTGTTTTGTGGCTAGGAGTAAGTTGTCTCTGAGGAGATTTATATTCATGCACTAAAAAAAAATCCGTTCTCCTTAACAACTGTAAATTTCATAATTACCTTCCATAATTTCAAGATCCTGCTCAGTCCATTTCCTATTGAACACTCCTTGGTTTCCCCTTCCTGTTTTAGCTCTGTGCTGCTGGAAGTACAGGAAGGTCTCATGCAAACCCCAAGTTGGCACCTTTAGGAGGGCTTTGGATTAAAAGAAATTGATATGCTTTTACTTTCCTCTTGTGGCAGTTTGGGCCAAATTTAGGGAAAATGTCCTAAAGGAACGTCTCCTCAAAGGAAGGTGGGTTATAGCCGCCCCTCCCCCACCAGGTTCGGGGAAAAAAAATTTTTCTCGGAGGAATGTGAAAGAGAAAATAAAAACTATTTTTTCAACAAACACACAGGTAAAGAATAATAATGCTAAATAATAAAACCTCTCTCTATGGAGAGGAAACCTGAAAGATTTTAGAGTCCTTCTGTGAGTGTGGACTCTCTCCTCCTCCTTGGAGCTTGGGTCGGCCTGGGCCCCCTCTGGGCCTACAGTGGAAATTTTCCCAGTGAGTTCTGGTGTTCTGATGTTGAAACAGTCCAGAAGAGAAGAAGGGAGAGCTGAAGTCCCAGAAAAACCACTTTCCGTCTCTCTCCGAAGAAACAGAGCTGAAAAAAAACTGGCTGAAAAAGCAGGAAGGGTGCCTCCTTCACTCCTCAGCAGCAGGAGCTAAAATCTCTGTGTCCTTGAAGCACAGACTGCTTTGAAAAGTTCACTCAGTTTTTTTCTCTCTCTTGCAGGTTCAGTTTAAAGGCGCAGAAAGGCACAGGAATCATGTCTGGGCATAGAGTGGTGATAGGGGATACAACAGCGTAAAGTCACCCCATGACACCTCTCTTCATTGGCGTTAATAATTATTCTTTCCATGACAGTTCCCATCCTCAAATCTGGGTTATCTTGGTTCTTTGGATGTAACTCTAGTCCTTAATATCCCTTCCACAATGAAGCACAGGTGCGAGTGTGTGTGTTCCTGTCTAATTAAGGAAGACACCCCTGTGAGAGCACCATTGTGGAGCTGGAGTGCACACACACAAGCTCTTTCGTGTTCGGTCCCCACACACCCCACTTCAGGAGCACGTCCTTCAAGGATCAGATTCAGCAATACAGAGTGAAAGTTTCTCTGCTTCGGAGATGAAAGTAAAAGTTCATGTGTGGTGCCCAGGCTGTGCACTGCTGATTGTTGCTTAGCAATGAAATGTGCAGCACACAGTGATGGTGCAAAGATACCAGAGCATTTTTTTGAAAAGGGAAAAGGAAAGGGATAAAAAGGTCACACTAATAATCATGAGAGAAATGGGAACGTTATCAGATGCAGCAGCTAGAGAGGAGGTCATACTCCCTAGCCTGTCTGTGAAATATCCTTTCCTCATTTACTTCCAACTCTGAGGAACAAAAGCAGAGGCAAATTCAAGGTGTTTTGTTCCCTGCCTTACTATTAGCAATCCCATTCCATTTTCGCACACTGGAATAGGATCTTCTTCGTATTTTTTTCAATGTAAGCTTGCTCCTGGGTTAAAATGAAAAAGGCAAAGAATCTGCCACATTACTCTGAAATAATGGTTTTAGAAAGAAAAACATTTACTAGTGTAGATGAAAACACACATACTATTTTCAGGCTAGAGCAAGACATCCCATTAATAATGTTCTAGCAAGGATCCCAGAGGCAGCTAAATAATATAGGAAGACCAGGCTGAGCTAGGCAAGCAGCTTATGATCACAGTTATACTCCAGCCCCAGTGGAAAAAAAATTAAAGAAAGAGAACTGACATCCTTCACAAAGCAGAGTACAGAAGAAATGTGACTTGTGGCCTTTTGTTAATACAGTATCAACTTTAATTGAACCTTCAGGCTTCGATTCAAGTCAATATATCTGGAGCTTCCTCGAACAATAAATCTTGATGTTAACCACAGTAGAGGTCAATCTCTGTCTAATATATGCTTCGCAATGCATTTAAAGTGGAGCTATAGTATTTAGATGGTGAATTATTCATACACACAAACTGTTAATGAATAAGTCAATATACAGATAAGATTTGGGGCCCTTAATATTACCAAGAGGAATTAGCTCTCCAAGAACACAGGTTCCCAAAGATAGTCTGACACCATCACCTGTGCACTCATTCTCTCTTTGTTTCTACCTCATTTATTTTTACCTCATCTGAGTCCATTTTTAGACTGAAAATTTGCATTCTGAGACTTGCAACCTGGGAACCTGCCTCTCCCATGTTACACACAACCTGTGCGGAGAGACTGAGACCTACCCATGGCTTGGAGGGAGCTGTGGTTTCCTACCAGAGCTGCCCTGCCTGGGGGGGCAATGCGTTCCTGACAAGGCACCGCCTCACCCAACCTCCCCACACCTCTCTTCGGCTGTGTGGCAGCGTCAGCAAACTCTGGTGGTTCTTGCATTCCTCCACCACCCCAGGCAGGCTGGATGAAGGACTGCAGCTGAAGCTGCAAATTCTTTCCTCCTGCCTGCCAGCTGTGGGAGGGAAGAAGGCAGCCCCCGAGGACCACAGGCACTGCAGCCACCAGAGAGGAGGCTCATTTCATATCCTGAAGCTTATCTAGGCCTACTGGACTCACAATTCAAAGATGCTCCATAAATCATGGTACCGATGGGCATGGCCGCTTGGCTCATCAGGTCTGAGTGGGAGAGATTACAGCCTGCCTCAAACAGGAGACAGGGTTATGTGATGGTGGGCACAGCTGGGTCTCCCATGAATGAGCTGTCATTTTACAGTGTAGCCTGGTGTCTCAGCATAGCAAACCATTAGCCTCAAAATTAAAGATCATGTAAAAAAGCATGGCTGCAATTAAACCTGTTGAAAGCAAAGAGAGTCACCTCCAATTCCTCTGTGATACACAGTCAGTCCAGTCAGTCCCTGCTCATACATATTGCTAGAGAATATTACACAGTAATCTTTGAGTCACCCTCATGAAAAGAAAGGGCACGGAAGCCATTTTATGAAAACTGAAGTTGCAATGTTTAACCCATGGCACAGGAAAAGAAAAAGCAAGGAAACCCAGTAAGATACAACTTTAAGCAACATGTTACCTGAGAAATCCAGTCACAGTTAGTGAGTACAAAAGACATGGGCAAGCCTGTGGCTCTTGGCTGCAAAAAGAGATGTGTTAGAATACATGCATGAAGAATGGGGGTTCTGCTTTAAATGAGGTATGTCTTTTTTCATTCCTCAGTGAGCATATATCTTTTCCAATAACATTCAAGGAAGTTAGTAAGCACATCAATAAGAGAACATGGCAGTGTTTGCCAAGTGTCGTTCAGATGTGAGAGAGATTTAACCATTTAGCACAGCTCCCCTGTCCTATTCAATCATTGGACTTGCTTGTTACAGCTGACAGATTCTGAACAAATGTCTTGACAGAAGGATCCCCACTGGTACTGCTGCCGAGTCAGTCAGAGTGCCTTATCAAAGGAGAAAAAAATTAGGGATGCAAACTTCATTTCTCAGACAGCAAGAACTTGCTGTGGTGAATAACAGCTGCAAAACTCCACTTGGGCCTTTGCTAGATTTAAACAATCTATAGTAATTTCACCCAAATACAAATACATTATTTTTGTAATGTAATCTGATTTTTCTGTAATGCAATCTAACCCACTATCTCTGTGAAAAGTGCAGAGATCAAACAGAGGAGGAATCACCACTTTGATTTCTTGGAAGAAGTATTTTTTCAAATCCTAGCAGTGCTCTTTGGTGTGTTATGCCACTGAAGTGGCAGCAGTGGGTGGCCAACAGCTTCCTGCAAATGTCTGTCTGTAGTCCTTAGGTCATGGAAAGCAGCTTTCAAACACAGGAGCTTTGCTCTTCTTTTCTTCCCTCTCCAATATGTTTCTGTCAAAAGCTCCCACCACCTCCAGCTTGAAGGATTTGTCTGGATACTTGCAATGATAATTTCTGTAGTTTTTTGTTCATGACAGCATCTGATTTCTCTCTGTGTAAAAACCAAAACCACATTATCACAGTTGTCTAGAAGAGTAAACTATGTAGAAGGAGTTGGAAAACTTCAATAAAATAAAAATCTGGGTTTGCTGCCTATTCTACTCCCTTCAGCTGAATTCTAGGTACAGATTTTATATTCTGATTTAACCACTGCTCTTGAAAATGCCAAGGAACAAAAACACTACTGTGTATCAGCAACCAGACTTCTCGGAGTGTTAGCACAGATATTCCATCGGAAGAGGAGGGGCAGGCACTGATCTCTTCTCTGTGGTGACCAGTGACAGGACCCAAGGGAATGGCCTAAAGTTGAGTCAAGGGGGTTTTAGGTTGGATATCAGGAAAAGGTTTTTCACCCAAAGGGTGGCTGGGCACTGGAACTTCCCAGGGAAGCAGCCACAGCACCAAGCCTGGCAGAGTTCAGGAAGTGTTTGGACAACGCTCTCAGGTGCATGGCGTGATTCTTGGGGATGGGGATGGTGCTGTGCTGGACCAGGAGTTGGACTCAATGATCCTCGTGGGTCCCTTCCATCTCAGCTTAATCTGTGATTCTGCAAATGTGACTTCTTAATATGTGTAGCTACAGTGAAGAGCAACATAACTTTCAAGCAATTCAACACATTCAATATCTGAACTTCTCATTTCAAAAATTTGCTATTCTTAATTTTGTGTTAGAGAAAAGAAGAAAGACGATGAGCATTGTGTGTAGCTATGAGTTCTGACACAACAGACCACCTTCCATACCACTTACACACCAACTGCCCTACTCAATATCCCTAAAATTAAATGATTGTCAGTGCCAGCTTCCCACTTCATAATTTTTCATTATCATCTTCAACAATACTGATAGATCTAAAAAACCATCTTCCTTAACATGAGTGATTCTCTTATTCCTTAAAAATACTTTTATCAATAAGTCTTGACAAAGCAGTCATTATCAGCAGTCTAGTGTCTTTTCTCAAGATATTTAAAGCTAACAAGATTTGCCACAGCTTGTTAATGCTCTCACTAGACAGCCATTATCCAGACTAACCACCAGTTTCATGGCTGATATTGTTAATGAAATGTGGAACTTGAACTTTTAGCCATTTGACTTATAGGACTGGTGTATTTGATAAGCTCATAACTAACAGGGTAAAATGAGAGGGATGGGAAGTGTTTGCTGTTTCAGGCATGAAGCAGATGTTTTAAAACTTCATGCATTTATGGGAATATTGGAGCATAGGTCTCCAAAAGGTCACACAGATAATTGTGTCAAGTTCCCAGCAATCAAGGACAATGTGGAATAACTGTTTAGTCCATAGAAGAATGTATAGGATTATAGAAAGCTTCTAGTTGTTGCAGTGCATATAGCAGCAACTGCATCATCCCCACCTGTTGCAATGCATATAGCAGCGACTGCAGCATCCACACCAACGGATTCCTATTGTTCTGTTATAGGTTCCAGGTTCCCCCACCCAGTTTTATTTATACCCTTATGTTTATGCATATCCCATACGGAATATGTATGATCTCTGGAAAGTTCTGTTATACTCAGTACTCCATTTGTTCATTCAAATAGAACCGTCCCCTGAGTTTATCCCATTGGATGTTCTCCCTGTCACTTCACAATTTACAGAACTCCATTGGTTGTAATCCTTTATCTCGCCCCTTTTGGCATCCATACAAAAAGGGGCTACATTCGCCCAGGCGCATCTTTGTCCGCCTGTTCTATTAAAGTTCTGAAGTTGCAGAGGACCCCTCTTTGTTCCTTGCCTTTACCAGCGCTACTTTTACATCGGTCCGCGGTTCGCCCCCTGCGTGGGAGCCAGCACCGTTCTGTTACTTTTGTAACAGTTTTGCGCCAGCCACAGCTGTAACTGGGGTCCGCTCCGGGGCACCTCCTTCAGCTGCCGACGCTGCTGCTATCCCCGGGCGATCAGCAACCAGCGTCATCTAGTCCTTCTAGGTCTGCTGTTCCTGGAACATCTGTCTCACAAAGCCCTGCTCACCAGAGACAACAAATTATTTCTCAGCATTCTGTGTCAAGATAAAACTCTGTAATCAAACCAAAGACTAAAAGACCAGAGGCATATGAATGCACCAAAGGTAAATACAAGGGAAGATCACTGATAAAAATATCCAAAGTCCCAAACAGAAGCCCCTAATAATCCTGTGGAGTAGATTGGAGACAATGAGTAGAACAGTGTGCAAAACATAAGCAAGACAAATCACTTGGTATTACAATGAAATTGGCAAATTATTTTCTGAATGCTCGTAGCCTAATGACAACCTCACGTTAAAATTCCCTCTCAACAGCTTTCAGGAGTAAACTATAAATGGATTTTCCTTTGAAGTTTAGGAACACTGTAATCTTGAGGGATTTGGAAAGTCACTCCTTATTAGAATTATATAGAATTAGGCACCCTACCCTCTGGAAGGCTTTTTAAGATTTACATTGAAAATCCTCAGCTCTTTAAGCAATATGCCCAAGCAAATCATGTACCATCACAGCCTGACCTCTAAATCTCTCCTTGGGTTGAGTTAGGGTCTGGCAGACAAGGGTAACACTGTCTCCAATGGAGGGATGCCTCGTCTTCTGGATGAAGTAGGATGCTAAGCCTGTACTTTTAGCACTTGATCTTCTTGTGCATGCTTATCCATAGGAGAATATGGTTATGCATATAATGTCCACCAGAGCAATAAGAGCAAGGGTCATCTTGAGGAGTGCCAAAGCATTTGAACTTAAGTTCAGTAGTTGGAATGTAATCCAATTTGTTAGTCATTGAAAATTTTTTGTGTGCAATGGCTTTACTGTGGCCTCCTGGTACGTGAAATGACCTGATGGTTCTCCAGGGTAGATCCTGTTGGTGAGGGTTGCGGATCCCTGGGAAGTAGCTTCGCCTTTGTCAGTTTGACCTGCTTGAAGTCAGTAGAGGTCTGAAAATTACTAACGTCTCCTTCTTCAACTCACTCTGTAAAAATAGTGAGTAGCTATAGTAAAAGTAGTGAGTAAAAATATGCTAGCTGGGTCGTTCAGGGAAGATTAATTTTCTCCTAAAGCTAGCTGCAAAATCTTGTCAATGGGTTTGCAGAGCAATGCTTCCAGATGCATGTGATGTTGCAAACCTGTGTTTGCATGCTAGGGACAACTTGGGGTTTTGAAAGGACACTGTAAGATCCCAAGCTCAGAGTTTGTTTCTCTGAGAAATGAGTAGGAGGTCAGTGTTCTGGCACCCCAGACGCACATGGCCCGATAGAGCCTGCTGGTGCCCTCCTCCATGTCCCTTGCACTTTACGCGGCAGTTTCTGATGATCGCTGTCCCCAGCTGGGCTGACAGAGCTCAGGCTGTTTGCTCTCAGCTGGATACAATGACTGAAGAAAATGGTGAAGATTTTTCTAGGCATTGCAGACAGGCTTGTGCATTTTATTTGACTGTGTCATGCAGTCCCTCATAGCATTCCCACCTCTCCCATTGCAGAGAAGATTTAGTTTCCTGGCTGCCTGTGCCGAGCAGCCTGCTGACAGACACAGGTCAGTGGGTGAGATAACTAGCTACCCCTCGCTGAGACAGAGGCAAAGAGAAAGACCTGATGAGCTATACATATGTATCTGCATGCCAGGCATATTATACCGCTCAGTAGGTTTCCTACTCTGGCCTCTGAACCTCTCTTTTCCATTTTGCTGGCATCTGCCTCTGTTCTTTCCATAGATCTCTCCTGGAGGTTTGCTGTATAAATGTTTTCACAAATGAGTTGTTAAAAATTATGTAATTGCTAATCGAATATTACAAAGCTGCTTTGTTACAGGTATGTTTTCTACCCCTTGACTAGAAGACCCTTGGATTCCCACATTTCTGGAAAATGATGCACTTTCTCTGTTTACTCCTCTCCACATTGCTCCTTTAGTCTAATTCCTCCCAATGACTACAATTTTACTTTCCATAATTTGCTCTTGTCCTGAACTGTCCTTCCTTGGATGCGTGGTAACTGTAACAGCATTTCTGCCATCCTCAGAGAGCAGGTACCAGTCCAGTCTCACTGGCCTCACAGATTCAGTTTTTTCCCGCCTCAAGAGCAATAATACAAACAGTCTCTTTCCTACCACAATCTTCATTATAATCTATACTACAGAAATATTCAGCCTATGATGGGATTACCTTCCAAGATGAAAACTGTTGCAGTGCATGTGGCTCTGGCCACAGCCCTCACACCTAACAGTTCCTGGTGGATAACCAGCACTCAGGGCTCTGCACTCTGACATCTCATCACTGCGAGTTCCCATACCTCCGCAGGAACTGCGTTTTGCATATTGTTATAGGTTCAAGGTTTTCCCCACCCAGGTTTATGTATATCCTTATGTTTATGCATATCCCGTACGGAATATGTATGATCTCTGGAAAGTACTGTTCTTTATTTGTTCATTCAAATGGAAACCCTCCCCTGAGATTTTCCCTTTGGATGTACCCCCTGCCATTTCACAATGTGCAGAACTCCATTGGTTGTAATCCCTCTATCCCGCCCTTTCTGGCACCCAGACAAAAGGGGCTGGAAAGTGCAGGCCGGCGTCTTTCGTCTGCCTGCCTGTTCGAGTAAAGTTCTGAAGCTGCAGTGATTGACCCCTCTCTCCTGCCTTTGTCACCGCAATTTTCACATCGGGTTTGCAGTCTGCTCCCTCCAAGGGAGAGCCAGCACTGTTTTTTTTACTTTTGTAACAAATCTCTGCCAATTATTGCTGCAACGAAAGTCTACTCCCGGACGCCTTAGACAGCGAGGCGTGGCGTGGTCTCCGGGCAACCACAGCCTGCGTCAGCAAAGCAGGATCCCTTAACTTAAAATACCTTCATTACCAAACACAGATAGCTCAGCCAGTGAGTGGGAGACCCCTAGGAGTTTGTACCCAGCTTCTGAAGAGTTTTCAAAAGGTGACTAAGAAAAGCAAAACTCTACATACTGTAAAAGGGGCGCTGTATGTTGTATATGAAAAATGTCTACAGAGGTTCACATATCTAGTCACTCTGCACCTCTAAAGAGTTGAGAACCACTACAGGAGACAAAAGGAAAACCATGACATGCAAAAGATGCCTTTTCACAGACATTTTCCATATCTCTAGTGTCAAGGATTAATTTCCAATCCTAGTCCATCCAGGATTTAAGAATGAAAATTAACTATTCAGTGCCATTTCACAGATTTCCATCATTTCCGTTTAACTCCTTTTTAAATATGACCAAAATGACCAAACCAGAGAATCTGCAGAGCAATCCTGCAGCCACCATCCTCAGATATCACTCAAGTCACCAACTCAGTCAATACACAGTTAACTCACCTTTGGGCAAGGCCTACACTGAACACTACTGTTGATTCTTTACTAAAAAAACCTTTCTGATGGTGGCAAACTATTTCTGAAGACAGTTACCTGCAAACAACCAACTGCTGAGTGCATTAACAGTGATCAACAAGTAGCTGCTGAACTGTTCTGTTCTTCAGGCTGAAGAGAAGTCTTGAAATTCTGTAGTTATTTGCCATATGTTTACTCTGGATCTTGAAAGAACAGTTCCGTATTTAATATAAGAGCAGTGAGCTTAATATAAAATTAATGCTATGAAGTCTTTGGGGGTTTTGTTGTTGTTGCTGTTGTTCCTTTCACTGTAATAAGTCATGCGGAAATACCTTTGATATCATAAACCAAAAACTGGAAGTAGGATATCTAGTTTAGAAGGTGAGCAGAACCTGAAATGACCCTGACAATACAAGTGAATGATGCAAAAACTTCTTCATAATCTCCTTTGTCCTCAGACCAAACTGCCCAAAAAGTGCTTCTGGTTTTGGAGGCCTCCAGATTCTTCAAACTTTCTGGGTACCCAAAACATTTCAGTGCTAAAATGTCCACTGTTGCCTTGATTAAGCAGAAGACTATGTATTTCCTAACAGATACATGGCTAGAACTGGTGGTTTATGCACAGGACTCATGGTTTTGCTCTACTGGAAGTAGCTCAACTTGTTAATATCATCTGCTTAGCAGTTTACATGTTAAAATCTTAGATATTGTATGTATTTTCAAGACAGATTAAACAGAGCTATTCAGAGAGTATTCAGAAATTACAAGCTTCACTGTCAAATGAGAAATTATTTATTAAAGAGTAAAAGATAGCCATTAATATGAGATTTCTACATTGCATAGCTAACTAGCTGAAGGAGAGATTATCCTGTTTGTAATGGAAAAATTAAATCCTGGGCTGGAGGGAATTTTATGCATGAACAAGGCATGGGGTAAAAAAAAGGTACATTGCTAAAATTTGCTGAGACATTCTTTGCAGAAAAGGTCCAGAGTGAAGTGTCATATATAGGGGCTGTGCAACCTTGAAGACTGAAGTAATAGAGGGAATTTAATAAAAGACATGAAAGGTCATGCCTGTAAAGATATTCTATTACAGAAAAAGTTTCTGTTAATAGCTGGGATCACCCCTATTAGAAATAAGAGAAAAGAGAAAGACTTAGATATACTAGGTGAGTACCTGGTGACTGTGAAGTGCCAGTATATTATGGCAATAAAAAGACCCCAGAGGAATCTGAGGATGTACAAGTATTTCCAGCAGGGTCAAGCTCCAGTAAGGAAAATTCATCCTGGTGGATTTACCAGTGCCAGACTTTTTTCCACAGACACAAGGCTGACCTAGGATTAAAGGGGTATATACTTACCTGAACAAACTTCATGCGGAAATTAAAAGGCTTCTAACTGTGAGGGGAGTGGATTTCTGGTATCATCTCTTGTTGCAGGGCATATCACCCCTCTCCCCACCACAGGCGGCTGGAGCACATAGGAGAGACAACCCAGGTGGGCAAGGCCCAGCGGGTACCCTCTCCTGGCGCCAAAAGGTCTGCCAGCTTAACAGATGCGGGAAGAGATAAAAAAGCATAGGTGACCAAAAGGCCTGTTTTTATACTATAAAAGTACTACAGTTTGTCACAGAGGCAGAAGTCTTTTGCACACTCCCTGGGAATATGTGAAAAGATTTCTCCCCGAAGCTTGCATGCAACTTCATGGTTATGTTTCCAGAAATTAAGGAAAGGATTTCGATGTGTGCCCCTTCAACAATTTGGTGGTAAGAAACATTGAATCCTAAGTTATACTATTTCTTAGCTAGCTGTAAATTTAATGGTACCTTTACCCCACATGTATAATACTAGTATTCCCTTTTGTCTTATCCCCATGTAGTAATAGTCTAAGTCTTACGTCTGTTAGTTTTGTGTTTATTAAATAAATAATTCATTCTATAATAGACTGAATCGACCATTATTAAAGAACATACGAGTGAGAGTGGGTCTTGGGGTGCTGGCCACCTCAATAAAGCGACTGCCTTCTGCCAGAGGCCTGGGCAAAAGGCAGGGCCTGATTTAAATCCACATCATCCATTCATAACACCTCTGAATGAAAGAAGTGGAAATAATAAACACCTCAGTTATTTTTAAGATGCAATGATCAGTTCTACAGCAGGATTATTCAGAGCTTTGTAAGGTCAATGTTAGCAGGGGATTAGGCTCAACACCAAATGTTCATCTGTATCCTCTACCCCTTGGTCTATACATCACCATACATACTTACAGTTCCTGCCTCCTGTTGCACATGAAGCATTATGCAGAAGTAGTCCTGTCCTCTAATTCAGGGCTGAGATGGTTTCATCAGCTCTCATTTTCCACAACACCTTCCACTGGAGATACGAGGACACTGAGAAAGAGAATCATCAGAGCCACAAAAAAAAAATTAATGTTGGTAGGACTGGATCAGGAGCATGGAACTCACTTGATGCATATCCTCTGATATTCGCTCAGTTTGTCGGAGCATGATGTCAATAACACCAAGGTTGTGGGTTTGATCCCTGTATGGGCCATTCACTGAAGGGTTGGACTTGATGATTCTTGTGGGTCCCTTCCAGCTCAGGACATTCTGTGATTCTGTGACTGCTATTAGTGTTTAGCACAGATCAGTAACACGGCTATGAAGCGAACCTCCTGGTTGCCCAATGTAGAAGTGTTTGACTGTCTGCAGAGTTAAACAAGCATGAACTGGATTCATTTCAGATAAAACTAAACCAGAGGATGTAATCTAGATGTACACAGATCCTGTCCCATCATAACTGCTGCTGAGTCCTTGAGATCAGAAGAGTGTGGTACAAACTAATTTGCAGCAAATCTCCAAAATGTGAAGAATGGGGCTGGGCTGCTGGATCCACAGCACCAACTGATTTGCTTTATAGATCTGTTCCTGTTGCACCACAGTATTGCTTATGTAGATGAACCTGCTTATTTTTATCAGATAGAAATTACCATGTCCCTCAGAACAAAAAATCTATGTAAAACTGATTTTTTTTAGTTCTTTCTTAGCAGTTTTTTACTATGCCTACTACAGATTTCCTGCCAAGTGTTATCGAAGTACTTACTATCAAGTCTATTGAAAATTGTTCTTTTTCATTTTATTTTGTGGGAAGAGTTTAGATAAGAAAGCCTGATGGAGCATGCAAATAGGGATTCCATGGGAACAGACTTTTCTCAATTGCATTTCAAAACCCTCCCCTGCAAACCTCAGTATGGGAATTTCAGATCAGTTTGCAGTCTTACCAGAGTTCATGTTCACAGATCTGATGTTTAGATCTACAAAAGTTCTTATCAGACAGTGTTGTCTGATTTCTTCTGTTTCCTATTTCTGCTTGAACCCATCCTCCTTCTGGCACTGAAAAGTCAAGAAAAAAAAAAAAAAGACAAAAAAAAGACAATTTTGTTTTATATGCTGTTGGCTTCGAAAATTCAGAGGTATTCTCCCCAGTGTCAGACAGTTTCTGACCACAGGCTCTGATCTTCCAGTTGATAGAGTCTAAAATTAGGGTGAATTCTATAATGCTCAAAATGGGCAAACATATTTACCTTAGGTTATTTTTTATTTCTGCCTGATGCTATGGAATCTCCAGAAGATGACTGCACAGCATGCATTGCTGAATTATGCAGATAACATATGAATTTAGGGCAGGGGCTGCCTTAAGCAAACACTATCTTGCTATTGTGAATTTAATATTATAACTATTTTAGCACTTTTCTGTCTTTCATCTGCTTACTTTAAAAGCAGCAGTATTTGTTTGCACTGACATTGTAATACCCTCATAATCTTAAACCATAATGCCAATAAACCACCACTGACAGTGTAATGATTCACATTACCATATCATTATAGATGTAAAAGTCAGTCCCTCATACTTCCTACAACATCAGTATTGGTGAGGCAGCCATTAAGCTGTCAGTGGTAGAGCAGAGAATCACCATTATAAGCTTAGTCAACATAATAAAACATTGCTAAAAGTAGCTACAGGGCCATGCTCAGCAGCTGTTTTCAAATATAAACCTCACAGCAGTTTAAAAATAAATTTTAAATTAGTCAAATGCTTGAATCCACATTAAGAACTGATGTGGCTGGCAGCAAAAAGAAGAAAAGTCCTATTTAAGACTGTCAGAGGTTGGGGATTTCTTTAATGTCTATTGTGAAAAGGCATATTTGTAAAAAATTATTTCAGTATATTTTAAATGAATGAAAAATTGAGGGATGAGAATTTTACCCCAACTATAAATGTCTTGCCCTTTGTTGACAGCAATGGAAAAGCTGTGCTTAAAATGATAACGCACCCAGGTTGTATATAAGTTACTATAGCTGAATCCAGAGGTGAAATATTTACATATAGGGATTTATATTCTATAGCATACACAATATATTCAGGCCTTTTGTGGCCATTAGTATAATTCAAAGTTATATTAGATTAATCTTTTGCATGAGCTTTTTTAAAGACCAAGTAGATGGATGATAAGTAATTAATAAAGATTCTGGCAAAAAGAATAAGTCAATTTGGAAAGTATAGAGGATGGAGATTGGCAGGCTCAAATGGGAATAAGGAAAGCGCACAGCAACAGAAATATACTAAAATAAGAACATTTACTTCAACAGCAGCTTACATCTATGAATATTGCATTCATGAATGTATTTATGTTATACAAACATAATCATATTGTTACATTTCTTTATATCTTGTATATAAAAATCAGAGGTGACTCTTCTTAAGTGAATTTTAACCATCATAAAATCCAGATAACACAGAAAAAAACTTTGTTTCCTCTCTGTTTCTTAACTAGTCTTCAGGAGTAGATCATGGAGCTCTTGTCTTTATGGCTCAGCCTGTACTGAAGCAGGAAGCAGCCTAGTTTCACTTACATTTTTTAGAGGGGTACGTAATTGACAGGGCAAAGAAGTTCTTGAAATTGGCCCTTCATCTGACAGCGTGCAATAAGGTCAGAGTGAAGCACCATTAATACATGACACTTGGGGCTCCACTTTTACAAAAGATTTTGTTGTCCCACGGGGAGTTTGTTAAAGGCAAATTTTTAACTCTGTATGAAAAATCTTCCAAAAAAATGGAAACTCTGCTGGAAATATTTTTCAAATTATTTTTCTAATATCCCCCAGTGAAACTCGAGTGACTAATTTTCAAATGTCTGTATGGATTGGTTGGTTTTCCCGTGAGGTTAGAGGAGACAACAGAAGTAATTTTGACCCTGTATCTCAAATGATGCAAATTCTGTGCTTTATTAAAATGTGTCATAACTATTTTTTTGAACATGATCTATATTCTGTGCAGGGGCATATAGTCCTCTCTTTAGATGTGTGATAGTTCTGACCTTGACTCAGGATATAAGAATGGAAGGTGGTGGTCTTTGATCATATCTGTACACACACTTGCGTATGTGACCATCTGTACGGTCATGTATGTGGCTGAATGCATATTTAGGAAGAAAGGCAAAACAGAGATCAGGGTTAATTATTTATCCATAAAAAGCAGAAGAGTTGTACTGGTCAGACATTTATATGCATTATTTTATTTTTGTTACCTTGGAAATAATACCTAAATTGCTATTAACATACAATGCTCAAAGTAACTGCCACATAGGCTATTCTTTTTCAACTCCAAGCATCTAAGCCTTTATCAGTACTGAACTGACAAGTTTCTCAACTCAAGCACTGCCACATTGGAGGCATTGCAGCATTTGTCTTCCCCCTTGTGATGGGCTGACACTGGCTGGGTGCAAAGCGCCTGCTAAAAGTGCTGTATCGCTTCCCTCCTCGGCTGGACAGGGGAGAGAAAATAGAATGAAAGGTTCATGGGTCAGGATAAGGAAATGGAGGAATCACTCAGCAATTACCATCACAGGCAAAACAGACTTGACTTTGGGAAATTAATTTAATTTGTTGCCCATCAAATCAGAGTAGAATAATGAGAAATAAAACCAATCCTTAAAACATTTCCCCCACACCGATCCCTTCTTCTTGGGGTCATCTTCACTCCTAAATTCCCTCCCTTCTCTCCTCAGTGGCATAAGGGGACAGGAAATGAGGGCTGAGGTCAGTCTATCACACCTTGTCTCTGCTGCTCCTTCCTCCCCAGCGGGAGGACTCCTCACACTCCCTGCTTCAGCGTGGGGCCCTTTCCACAGGAGGCAGTCTTCCACAAACTTCTCCAAAATGAATCCTTCCTATGGGCTGCGGTTCTTCATTAATTGCTCCATTGTGGGTCCCTTCTATGAACTGCAGTCCTTCAGGAACAGGCTGCTCCAGTATGGGTCCCCAGCTGGATCACAAATCCTGCCAGAAAACTTGCTTCAGCATGGGCTTCTTTCTCCACACAGCCACAGGTCCTGCCAGGACCCTGCTCCTGTGTGGGCTTCCCATGGGGTCACATCCTCGGCTGGGCATCCACCTGCTCCAGTGTGGGGCCCCCCAGGGGCTGCTGGTGGATCAGTACTCTCCCATGGGCCTCCATAGGCTGCAGGGCAGCCTGACTCACCATGGTCTTCATCATGGGCTGCAGGGGAATCTCTGCTCTGACATCTGGAGTATCTCCTCGCCCTCCTTCTCCACTGACCTTGGTGTCTGCACAGTTGTTTCTCTGAAATATTCTCAGTACTCTCTTTGGGTGCAATTACTCTTGTGCAGGAACTTTCTCCCCTTCCTAAATCTGTTATCCCAGTGGCACTACCGCCATGTCTGATAGGCTCAGTCTTGGTAATCAGTGGATCCATTTGGAGCCAACTGCTGTTGGCTGTCTCCAACTTGGGGGAAGCTTCTGGCAGCTTCTCACAGCAGCCACCCCATAGCCCACACACACACAATAAAACCTCGCTATGCAAACCCAAAACTCCTTCAGTCAGAGATCCCATTTAGACACAAAGGGCTTCAGATGCTGCATTGTGAAGGACAATTAACCACTGAAGGTCAAACAGATTCAAATACAGGGTCCAACTCTTCCATGCTATCCTTCCAAAAGATAAAATGTTTAAACACTTTTCCTACTGTTTTGCAAATTATGTAACACTTAACAGCATGAAGTCCAGGTTTCTGCAGATACCAGGCATATAAACTGTATTTATAAATTGTATTATCTGGCGGATAACCTTAGGAAAGTCAACCTTTCATTTAAGAATTAATGAAATTTGAGACAATTCAAAAATATGAAGGGTTTCTACATTTTTTACAGGTGGAATGTGTGTACTTTGGAAAGAGACTCCATTTTAATGCATCACTAAATTTTATGTATGAATCGAATAAACTACCTGCTATCTCTTAGAAAGTTCTGGCAGGACTTTTTATCTATAGTTCATTAGATGACTGAATGCTCAGGAAATATACCCACAAAGTTTTAACACTTGGATAACTGTGATCATGTCCTAAAGTAGTAGTTAAAAGCATTTTTAGTACCTTTCAGGAGACATTGTAATGAAGCAGAGCTAGATTTTGGAGAAGGCACTTATGAGCCATCCCTCCCCTGCCAGGGCTGGGGCAGCACAGTATCTTCCTGTTTGTGAAGTCTGAGGATGATGAAGGTTTCTATAGGTCAGCAGTGGGCTTAGTTGACATGAGATAACTGAAATGGATCTTGGAAGAAAAGTTGGTGTAACTGAGTAAGGCTATAGCAACAGTAGAGAGCACCAAATTCATCTGTACTTGTATTGCTGGCACTCATCCTGTAATGGCAAAGGGTCCCCTTCCCTCCCCAGATGTCTTTATAGCTATCTTTTTAACTAGGCAGGATTTTATCAGCTTTTCCACTCTTTAAACATGGTCAGTTAGTGCTAGCCAGACTTCACAGTTAATTGTATTCTAATCTACCCAATTAGTCCCCTATTCCCACAAAGACTTACACATGTGGTTAATTTAAAGTTTCATGCAAGTGTGAAACTCCTCTGTGCCTGAGCCTGCCTGCTTCTAATGAGTAAAAAACCAAATGCTTTTCTTTCTGAAATCCCTCCTCAAGAGCTACAGCTTTCTCTTGGCCTTTCATCATTAATCTCAGCTCTAGTGTTATGCACTATCTCACCCATGACTGATCATTAAACATAATAAAACAAAGTGAAAAACAAATCCAAAAGAAAAGCCAAAGGGAACTTAATTACCTGATGGCCATGCTTTGTAAATAATGAGTCTTTCATGAAACGAATTCCTTTTCTTTTGCTTTCTGTTGTTTCCTTTCCTCTTTCACTCCACTGTGACCTTTCTTAGCCAAAGTAATTCATTGTGTTGTCTGTTTTTTAAGCATCCTCGGGCAGGGACCCTATAATCTCTACAGTCTGCAGAGCATCATGCACCTCAGAGGAGTGTGTAAATATTAATCAACACACATTCACATTCAATGAAATCAAAAGCCCTAATTTTATGAATCAATAACACTGTCTCACTGGGTATGAAACCATAGTAATCCATGGCCACGAAACTTAATCCTTTTGAAAAGTGGCTTCAAATGGAACTTTCATGATCAGTATGAAAAATACATGCAGACAAACAAAGATACAGACATCTAGTAAAGAACTGGTTTGCTGTGTGAGCAGTGTTTATTGACTTTGACCCACAAAGAAAAATGCTGTCAGGTGCTGGCCCTCAACCTGCTCCCAATGATATTAAACTCTGTTTAGGAAAGTTTTCCTAAATAACTTTCCCAAACTTTTGGATACTCTTACTCTATCATTTCTCCCCTTCTCTGCCATTCTCTTAGTGGTGTTAAAACATTACAAAAATGCTAACAAAAAAAAATTGTAGAAATTAGAAAACAAGAGATTTATGATACTTCTGTGCAACCTCAGTTTGTCCTTCCTCCTGCCTGTGTCTCATGCTGCAAGCTTCGATTGCAAGACCTTGCTCTATGATTTTTTACAAATCCCCTCCAACTCCTAGAAGCCAAAAGGAAGGGTTTAGAGATCAATCAACCAGTGAGTGCAGAAAAGGTGTTGAAGCTGATGGTAAGGATCATACCTGAATCACAGGATGTCTAGCATGACCAGACTATGAATGAACTACAACCCGTTCAGGCAAAACGTATATTCTTTCTTGCCTTGATTCACTAATATCCTCGGCACTGCATGGACTCAGGGCCTTCTGGAAAAAAACCCTGCCTCTGACTGTGTCATTGTTAGCCTAAGCTGTTAGCAAATTTTCAAGGGTTTGGTGGATTGTTTCTCTTAGGAGCAAAAGAAATTAAAGAGGGAAACAGATATTTGTCTAAGTCTCTCTAACAGGAAAAAAACCAAGACTTTTGTCCTATTTCTACGTATACATGCCTGATCAAATATATATTCCAGCCCTCTTTCCACTCTGCAATGTGTTCCCTAAATATCACTGCTAATTTTATACCAGAGTCACGTAGTGTTTTACTTTCTCTCATAAATCGCTTCCTCTGAAATGGTAAACTGTAGAACAGAAAATGCTCTTGAAAGCATGGCTACCATATATCAGATTGTTTGCTGTATTTGGTTATTTTCTGGAAACATTAGCTGGGAAGAGTTTGAGGAAGGAAAGAGATTGTTGCATTTGCTGGACTTCCAGACGTGGCAACTTATGGAAATACCTACACAGTAGCCTCATCTGACTAGCCAGAAATCTGGCAGCCCCAGGATCTACCAAATTAATGACATGTGTGGTACACAGATGGTTCATGTATATACAGAAAGTATGATGTGAACTGAAAGTGTCAGAGTAGCAATGCACAGATTTAGTCCATGAAACCCCTCAGACAAACAGCAGCCACACTTGAGATCCTTTGGCTCAGTGTCTGCCAGATTTTTTAACACTGAGCTCTGGGGTACAACAGTACTCTCTCCTCTATTTATTCCACAAAGGAACAGATCAATTTTTCTATTATTTTCTAAATTAATAAGGCTTCAGTAAGACTTTTCTCGCTCTCAGCATAATATAATTAAACATCATGTCATACTGTAACAGGTCTGCCCCAAGGGAAGTTAACTTTCTTCCTAGCCTGTATGGTGCTAAGCTGTGTGGGTGCTTTGCTGCTGGCCAGGGTCAGCCCAGAGCACATACAGTGTGTGCACCGGCAGTGTGTTGAGTGGAACACAGCTTGTGTCAAGCTCTGCATCCACCTACCTCTCACATTTCAGGTGGATTTGAATGTGCAATTATCAGCCCAGGCTTGTACTTGCTTTCACAGCTAGATTGTCTCCTTCTTCCCCCAGCAGCCCTTGTGTTTACTGAAGCACACATTTAACTGGTGAGTTTGGCACCTGTATGTTCATTGTCCTGTAATACTCAGAGCAGGGCCTTGGGCCCCATCTATTTCCAGGCCCTGCTTCCCCAAACCCTCACAAGGATGTCATTGTCCTGCTAATATCCACATGCCATAGCTTACACTTATTCATTGTCTTCCTTGTCCTTCAGGATCTCATGTGCATATCCTGCTTGTTCAAGTACTGCGTCCCAGGACCTGCTCCTCATGAGGGACCTGGTTCCCACCATCCTACCCCATAGTTCTCCTCCTACCCAGAGCCAAGCATCAGCACTGGTAGCAGAGATGCAATGCTCCTACTGCCCTTCCTGTGCTCAGGAACACAACTGAAAGCACATGTTATATGCGTTACCTGTAGGTTTCTGACCTGCCAGCCATCACGATTTTATTACTAGTTTAAAAGTGCTCATTCTTCATGCTGTTGTTCGAAAGTAAATTCCTTATTTCTGTAGGATAAGCAAGTTTATAGTGCTCTTAAGTGAGGGGGGCATTCTGAGCAGATAATTATGTGTGTCTGAATAGCTCAAGTGCCAGAAGGTGACTGCTTTTAAGGCATGTATTTATTTACTTTTACAGTTCCCAGGATCTTTAAGCTCACCTGATTTTCTTTGTGATCTGAATCATGAAATAAGTTTTTGTTCAAGATCAGGATCAATCAACATGTAGCTTACTAGGAGATTCCTATTGAAACTTTTTGTTTAGTAGCACTAAACCCACCATCTCTTTTTAGAATGAAAATCAGCCTCTATGAAGGCAGCAGGAGTTTTGTCATTGATTTCAACAATATAGCTTTCTGTCTTTTCATACAAAAGAATCACTTACTACAGAAAGGAACTGAGATGTTGAGGCTTGGTTTGGATCCTGATTGATCTCCAAATCCCTTGTGTAATCACCCAGGCAGAGGAGCTCTACTGCAAGTCCAGGAACAAGGATGAATTCCACTCACCTCCAACAGAGAACAAGGATAAAGCAAATGTTTGGAGGATTTAAAGTCTTTAGGGACCAGAAGAGTTCATTCTTCTTATTTCCCTTAGCTGCTATTGTAAGGTTTCCTTCACTGTGAGGCTGATCCAATTGCCACTGAATGTCATTAGCAAAACTGCAAGTGATTTGTAAGCCAGAATACACTGGAAGGTTATTATTGTTATTATTACATGATATAGAAATGAATTTTGAAGAACTTTTTGAAAAGGATGTGTTCCCTCTGGACTGTCACCTAGTCTGAAGTAGTTCCAGCTTTCAGCAAATAACACAGAATGACAGCTTCAGAAGTGTCTTACTAGCTCCCGTTTCAAGGGATGTCATTTTTGCCTTCACTGTGCCTGTTAATGTGCTCTGACTTCAGTGGCTTTGCACATATCCTTTTGGTGATAAAAGCAGTCCTACCACCAATAAAGCACACAGAGAGAGCTTAGTGACAGCTTGTAGGAGAAGTTCACCGTTACTAATTAAACCCACATTTTCAATGTTGGGGTCTTGCTGCCTCACCAAGTACATCATAGGACTGTCTGGAGAAAGAAATCACAAAGAAAAATATTGAATTGGAATTTGCCAAAAATTCCCCCAGCATACAATTTTTCATAGAATTACTCAAAACCAGCAAATTACTGAAGGGCACGTGTTCTTGGACAATAGTGCTAGTGCATTGCATGCTGGCAGTAAGTGTGTAAGGGCAACTCTTTTTCACTTTCCCTGCCCCATGTCAGTTCAGTGTACATAAAGAAAGAGATTTTTGAAGAACATTTTTACAGTTACTGCTGCTCAGAGGCTCCAGAGTAGGAAATTAGCATTGCAAATAGCGATCACACTGCTGGAGATCCTTTCCATCATGTCTTCCAGCATAATGTTCCCCCACCCTACACACTTACTGTTCATCTCTTATATTTTGCTAATTTGCCTGCCTGAGAGTCACAAAAAATTCAGTTACACTCTTTGAAATATGCATATTCACAGATTTCTTCATTTCTTCTTGTTAGACAGTAGTGAAGTTCTTTTCCTAAGCGAAGCACTCACACACCTTTTACCTTTGGGTCAGTGTCTGTATCTGTGACAGAGAGATCCAAACTCTTATCACTCAACTTTCTAACTCTTGCCTTGCACCAAAAGGACAGCCAGCAATCTTTTTGACAGCAGATTAAGAAGTAAGGAGCTTAAGAGAGTCTCAGAACATAACTTTCATTGCCCTGGTAGTATGCATTGAAACCTGTCTCAGCGTACATTTTCAATTATATATTTTTAAAAATTCAATACACACAGAGTGGTCTGTTTGCCCTTTCCTTACACAAACGCATTTGCCTTCTGCTAATGGGAGTAGCAGAGGCATGAACAACATCTGGATTGTAGGCACTAGGAATCTTCGGGGTCCTCAGTACTCCCAGCTGTGTTACTGTTTCAGCACACTGCCAACAAAAACTCAGAGAGTATTTCCACTTCATTCTGTACTTTTGCTTCAGAAGCATAATGAACCTTCTTTCAGTCAAAGCTAAATATTTTACTATGGATGCAAATTTTTCGCTAATGAATGAATAGCAGACATATATTTTTCATTTGATAAAGACATGCGCTTAACGTTGTCATTTAAAAAATGTATATTCATATAGCCATTTAAAAATAACCAGCACCATTGTCATAATTATCTTTTCATATGTTCAGCAGTGCCAGCAATTAACTATGAATGTAAATGTAATCAAGCACACTACCACATTTTTAACAACTAAGGCAGTTTCTGTAACTCTGTTTTGCTCGTCTGTGGTTTGCTCTCAAGGAAGCTCTTAAGGGGAGTCTTTTCCCAGCTAACAAGCATGTTGGCTCACTAGCACGCCACATTGTCCCGAGTCTGCTGAAACTCATGGGGAAGACTTGCTCAAAAAAAGGCATCCTAGTCCAACTGTGGGAAGAAAAATGAGTATTTGTGTGTGTCCTCTCTCACAGATGTGGGGAGTGGAGGAATGTCTGAAAGTAGTGTGTAAGAATGGATTTCTTTGGGGAAGTACTAAGCAAGTTCTCCAATACCTCTTAGCACACGTGCTCTGTATGCTCCTACATCACACAACATAATTGCAACCTTTTTTCTATATATCCCCTTCCCCAATCTCTTTGGTTAAGCCTCCACATGTCACATGAGAGAAACTTTTGCTAATGGTCTACATGTTTAAGGAAAAAAACCCAAAACCATGCTCATAATAGGAAACAGGACATATTATCAGAACATAATTTATTGCAACTTGATTATTTCACTTTAGTCTTGCCCTAGCTCCAAGCTCTCCTTGTCTCTCTCACAGTGCCTCTTGCTTCTCTCAGATTCTCACCTCCTTGGAGGAGACTACAAGTCATCTCAAAACCCCAAAGACTGCATATTGGCAAAAAGGTATCAGAAATATAAATAGTGAATTGCATAGGCATAATATGATATCATTTCCTTAGTAGGTGTTGGAAAAATGGGAGGATTTTCTTTCAAAATCTATTGTGTTCTCACAAAATGCCTTGTTGAGAGTTCTATCGTCCTTCAGAAAAGGCCTAAGATAACCAAGACTGGGGCACACAGGCCTGTGCCTCAAACACAACATGCTGTGGAAGGGCTTGCTTCAGGGTTGAAATGGCAATTTACCCTCTGGAGTCCCTCAGGTGCTCCATATTTCTGCTGTGAGAAGGGGATATCAGCAGCCATGTAAGCACCTTTTCCCTAGAAAAGGGCCAATACAACTTGCTCAGTGAAACCAGGCCACCAGATGCCTGTCACCTGGTAACAGTCTTTGTAGCAGAATAGGACTGGACACTGTGCCGGATTTTATGCGGTGGCCTGAGGGTAGAAGCACCCATATGTCCTAGTATCAGGTATTATTTTTCACTGATTTGACAGGGAGACTGTGCTCTGTTCTGGCATACTGAAAAGCAAAGACCATATGAGAAGTTTCACCACTGAATACATCCCACAGGCGTCTGAAGAACCAAGGCACTTGATTAGGTGGCCAGCCTTCAAGTTGAAGTAATGAAGTATAACTTCAGTAACTTCAAGTACTTCAAGTTCTCACTGCAAGGACAAAGTTATGCAAACTAGTTAAGACATTTATTATGAACATACTGATCTCTATCTGTGAGGTCAAGAGCATCACTGCTTGAACTGTTCTTTTTTTATTGGTCAGCAAGTTTTGCTTATCAGGATATTCACTATATCTCCCACAGCTCACAGGGGTCATCGACAAGGTCACTGCCAGGTGATGAGAAGGCTTCTCAGCTGGAGACAGATGCCAGAGTTCCTCATAAGTGTCTTCCTGCAAATGCTTGTAACAATTTTTTTCATGAGGGATTTTTGTTTCTGCCTGATGAAAACTTCACTGTGTCAGCACCAGCTGGACCAAAGACTTCAATTCAGGTTTTACTTCTTCGTGAACAGCATGGAGAATCCTTTTATGCACCCCTGCTCTTCCTATTTTCAATCGGCTCTGGAAGCAGATTTGGACACAACAAACACAACTTCTCCACTGCCATCTCTCCATATTGGGAAGAGGAGGAAGGTATCACATAATGAAAGGTTCTTCAGGTAGATTTTCAAACTGAATCCTGTGCTTTTGAGATTAAGGCACTGGCAGTAAAGAACATCTTCTCAATACCGTCATACACAAAAATTGTACAGGAATGATATCTGTCTCTTAAGAAAAGAGAAATAAAAAAGCACAAGTAGCCTATAAATACTGACTCCACAACAGAGTTTCTTGCTTGATTAAAAAAATGCCTAGAGAAATAATGAGGAGAACAGTATCTTTGTTTCTTTAAACTTAGTTCTGGTACAGTGACAAGGCACAATATCATTAATATTATTTTTCTTTAATGGCTTTGGATCATTAGTTGTCATCATAGTAGATTGCACTAACTAGTTATGCAATTAAATGTATGTAACTGGAAGCATGATCAGTAAATTTAACTTACTGATTCCCTAATGGCTCATCTCTATCTTCAGTTTGGTTAAATCAGTAGCAACAGGCAAGACTCAGTTTAAAGACCATCCAAGTTAGCTCAGGATTGTTTACTTGGACTCCAGGACATTTGAGTCAGTTTCACGCAGCATGTCCTTTGACAGATGTAAAAACACTTTACTAAAATATGAAAACTCATTTTTCAGAGATGTCTTGATGGATACATATGTGTATGCATGCCATGTTCTATACAATAACTCTACTTTGTATATATCTGCCATTCATTTTACTTTCTTAAAGAGGTGTAAATATAAAAAATAGTTTCAATGGCTGAATTCGTGTGTGTGCATAAAATGAATTGCTGGCAGTGTAATAGAAATTATGATAAGGTGTGTTTCCACATGTAATGGAGTAGAGTATAAATTTTATGGTTATGCTGTCTGGCAAATAAATAATACAAATTGTCCAAAGGGCCCTTGCAGATATCAGACAATACTTCTCTGGTTTTGTATCTTCCAGACTGCTATTGGGCTTGCGCTACTGTTGTAAAAACAGAAAACACTTTAGGAGCTGCTTTACTTTTTTCACTATCCTGCCTTTTGTACTAAACAGATACTAGTACCAGAGTTTATGCAGAAACATTCAACTCTAAAGGATGAACCAAATGCATCATATTTTGTCACTTTTTTCAGTGATGAAGCTCTTAGAACTGTTCTCTGACCAGAAATACAGCATTAGAACTGCGGCAGTTCTTTAAATAAAGTTTTCCAGATGATCACTACTGAAGAAATGTAATCTTGCTTGATATTCAGTATATATTTTCTCATGACAGTTTTATGGTACAATTAAATTTCATACTTTCTTTTCTACCACTCTGAATATGCATTAAAAAAGCCAAGCATCATAATTCTAAACAAATTGGGTTGATTTGCTTGTTGAAATTCAGTTATTGCTTCTTTATGTGCATTTCAAAGAAAGGCCATGGGCAGTACCAGTATATTTAGAGTCAACACATGGTCACTGAAGGTCTAGGGCACATCAAAATTGTTATGCATTTTATATGAAAAATGAAACAATGTAATTCTAAAATGGTTTATCGGAGTAACAAACTGTAGAGAAACCATAGAGCTAATGGAGGACTAGGGAGAGAGGCAGATTATGGAACACATTGCGTATTACTTGAAAATTATACTGATATTTAGATGGACATAATAACTTAATAAGACTCATTTGAATGCAAAAGAATGAACATTGAGTTGATATTAACTTTTAATGCTTGTCATTTTATGTTAATTTATATTTTTAAATTATAGTCCTTTTTTTTTTGTAATCAGACTGGCTAATTATACCTTAAACATGTAAATTTGACATGATGGCAAAACCAAATTAAAAAAAAATTCAACAAAGTACTTGGTTATAAAGACCTATAATTCACTCAAACTGGATTCTGGCTAAGTTCCTCCAACCACACAAATCATTATGCTTTGCAGTAGCAGAATCATTCCATTTCTCTGAGATGATTTCTTTAGTTGATTTTACAAGGCAACAATGCTAATGCACTCTATTTGTGCAATCTTTTCCTGATCACCAGCTTGAAAACTTTTG
Organism: Dryoscopus gambensis; assembly: GCA_013389985.1. Lineage (NCBI taxonomy): Eukaryota > Metazoa > Chordata > Aves > Passeriformes > Malaconotidae > Dryoscopus > Dryoscopus gambensis. Next base: position 132,522 of record WEIT01031027.1, read on the forward strand.
AAGAAATCCTTCATCTAACCTTGATATTTGCAAATGCAGTTTTCAAAGATTCCCTCATGCTAAAAGCATCATTTAGAAAAACATATTTTTCTAGCACTGAAATGGTCTCAAATTGGGATCATGAGCTCTGTTCTTAAATAGTACACAGTAAGTTATTTTTGTCAATACTAAACATCTACTAACCTTCTAAAATCAAAATGTAAAACTAGTGCCTTACATTTCATATATCTGATTCCCTTCAGGGCAATTATTTTCCAACCCATATTAAACAAAGTTACTGTGTCTAAGCATGCCAAATAGACAGGAGCTGATACAGAAAATGAGCACTCTTTTCTTAATTTACACTTTGGATTTAGAGTTTGTTTCATTTCTTTTATTGTGTTTCCACTACTGAAATAATAAATTCCTTTTGACAATTCTGTTCAGATAGTTTTTGAAGTACTCATAATTCAGATGTCTTTAAAAAAAACTAAATATTTTATTTTGAATGACCTTGAGCTTCATCAAATTGGGAGATACTGTGTGCAAAGCTTTATGTACAGTGTTGAGCTGATAACCTTTTTGCACCAACCCTCTACTCATTTGAAGTTATTTGTTTCTTTATCACGTATTTATGTAATGGAACTCAATCATTTCATGAAATATTTTTTTCCTTGCATATGACTGAGCAGATGAGATGATTAACATACATAGCAATTTGAAAATCCTTACTCCTTCAGCAGGCCATTTTTTCTCTTCCTTCTGCCTTCCTTTAGGGTCAGCACTTTATTCATGTTTTCTTTCACAACACAGATTTCAGTGAAATCAGTAAGCTAAATTTTACCAAGGAAAACATTCACTCCAGCAAAACTCCAGTAGATTCAAGAGGAAAAATTCTCCTAAATAGTAACTGAAAGTTGAACTATCGCTTTGGGGGTAAAAAAATGTACAGTTACTGCAAATAGCTAGGTTAGGTGAAGTGAACCTCTGCTTCACTTACCTCCATGGAAATGCAAAGCAAAAGTCTGTTCCTAAGTTTATGAAGTATTTTACAATGCCATCATAATTCTTCCTCATTCATCCGTGCCTGTAATCCATGCAAAGTCCCGAATGCACAAAACTGTAGGTAATGTCTCCTACAATGTTGAGAAAGCAGAAGTTCTCTGTTCTGCCTGCCTAGGAGGGCTTTTGAGAAGCAGCAGGATGTTACAGTACTACGCTTGCTAAGGCACTGCAGAGCTGAGGCAAACGTGCTACAGTGTCAGTGGCCCCATGAGTTCACCAGCTCCAGCCAAGGGCTACAGGGGCAGCAGCTCAGTGGGGGTTTTGTGGTGGGTTTCCACCACTGCCCGCTGGGACAGCAGCAAAGCCAAGGGCAGCCTAAAAGCGATTCTCTTTCCCATCAGGAGCAAAACTGTCAGTCTGGGGCAAGAGCTTGGTCTGCCTTATTTTCTCTAACCTTTCTGTGTGTAGGCGGCCAAACTCACAATCACGCCCACAGCTAATTAATACTCTGTCTCATTCAACAGAGATTGTTCAGGCACCTGTATAAATGGCTCTGCTCTAGCATCTCTTATCTGATCTCCAATTGGACCCTTAAAATGCATGTAATAGCAGTTACAGAGCACCAAGGTTTACATACCATCAATGCAAAGCAGTGAAAATTGAGGAATTTTGAAATTTGCAGACCATCCTTATGATAAGAATGTATCTTTTCAGTGGCTCAGAGCTGATCTTCTTTTATTGAAGCATCTTCCATAATAGCTAGTGCATACTTACCACGCTAGTTACTTTTTTGCAATTATGTTATTCAGAAATAATTGGATTCTGGGTTTAATTGGGCTCTAAATTAGCCATTGCTTTCATAAAAGCTATTACAGAGATTTCTAATAGCAGCTTTTCCTGCTATTTAAGCACAGAGTATTTCAATGAGAGTGATTCACCAGTGTAAAAAGTCTTGGCTGCTGTGAACTCTAGCACAAGTTCAGATTAATTATGGCAATTCAGGCACCATCCTTTTGTAATTAAACATTTGCTCAAAACATTACCTGAAGTGTACAACTGTGTCAAACAACTGGTTGTCCTTTAGAAAGATACGATTTTGTTTTCCAACTCTTTGGAAGATTAAGAAGCTTTATGGCAGGTTGGCTCCTGATTATCGAGTTCAGAGGCAGAATCAGCACTTGTTTGCTCTCACCAGTCTTTTCACCAGCTCACCTGGGAGGAGGCTGCCTGAGGTGTCCCTCTGATGTTCCTTCCCACGCAAGGGGTCCTGTGCTCCATTTGTTGACCACTCCTGCACACGTGCTTGCATGCAAACATCCCACTATTGGAAAAAACAGAGAAGTAAAAAAGCAATCAGCTGTTTTGGTGAATATCCTGGGGCAATTCCTTTGACTTTGCTGCAGACGATTGAGGGGTGTTGATGAGGTGATTCAGGGTTAAGAGAAACAGACCTGGTCCTTGTGCTTTTTCCTGGTTTCTGTCAGTGGCACTTCTACTCCAGTACAGCAGTATCTGTGATCCTCACAATCTTCACCATAACCTGTAGCCTAGGCTGCATTTTAGACATCAGTTTGATAAGGAAAGGCCTTATCCTACCAGACAACATAACTCCTGGACCATAATGATGCCTTCCGCCCAGTAGGGGATAGAGGATAAAACAGCAATTATTTCACTGTCAGCTGATTCCTGCTTACTGCCTGGCCCTGTGTGCCATGTTTGCTGCACTAGTTGAGACAGGCTAAGGTTTTGCTCAGTCGTTCCTCATTTAGTCCCAGGTGAAAAATGAAGTTTCTCCCAGATCCACAACTCAAGACTATGTTAATTGTGTAATACTGGACTTGAGGATGGAGTGTGACCTAGCATGTCAAAACTCTGAAAGGATTTGAGAAGGCAGACTGATTGGGCTTTGTTTTTTAGAGAACAAGTCAGCAAGGCTCTACCTGGTGTTTTTTGCACTGGGAAATGGATAATCTAGGAAAATTTAAAATACATTATGGTAAATTTGGCTTATTCTTTAATGCACTCACTCTTCTGATGAAGCCCACTTCTTTCCCAAAGATACTGCCAAAGGAGACAAGCCTCATACTTTTAAAATTATCCCAGAAAAACCAGAACACTCTTCCAGTGATTCATATAAGTCTGAAAAATGTTTGCCCACATAACAAAGGTTGGAATTCAGCCCCAGATTAAAACATGAGAATCTGGATGCCTGCAAGCACATATTTATGTGTGAACTAGCATCTCTGCAGTTTTAGTCAATACACTCAAGTGAGAAAAGTAGGATTAAGGCCACTGTATAATAGACACTTTAGGGCTCAGCTGTGTACCTGAATGCAGGTGCTCAGAGCTACCTGAGGAGCCCTGGGGATCCCAGCTGCCTTTTGGGTGTTGATCCTGGAGGGTGCATGACTCCCACGGTTAAAGTGTCACAACTGTAACCCCACATCCATGACTGGGGCACTTGAAGTTGCACAAGAATCCTGCATTTACACAGCTGAACTGATATCAGGAAGTCAAAACACTGAAAGAACTTTGGACACTCAGGGACTTCACAGAACATCATCAGATATCACCATCAACTTAATTTATTATGCTACTATGAAGTCCAAACACTATCTGACCTGAAAGACGTGACACAAATCCGAATTTGCCAAAATTAAATATGAAGGTTAAAACAATTCAGTTAAACCTTTTACTCTTGAATTTTTTTCCTTTTCCTTCAAAATGCTGGAGACTTTGCATTTTCTGGCAAAGAAGTCCTGTAGTGACAGGGAGTTCCCTTCGCAGGTATACTTTAGGCAAATGGTGACTGGTAACATTTCAGTGTTTTGCTGCAGATACTTTTCGTCTTTTTTTCTATCCATGATAGCTTGGAAGATTCTTTGAGATCTACTTCAAGGCTGAGAACGTTTTTTGAATATTCATTTGCTAAAGCACACTTTTTCAACTACCTGAGAAAATTCAAGGCTCTTTTGTGTAAAGAGTGAAAAAAGGTATCAAGGCATGTGTCAACCCTCAATCCTTTTCTGGACGACAGCAGTTTCACAATTGACTTCAACAGAAGCAAACTTAAACCTTGTAATTCATTATTCCAGTTTGCCACAGACAAAAAATCCCATACTAAATTGTAAAAGTAATTTGGTGAATTGAGTCAATTCACCTAGTTAAATGGTTTTAAAAATGTAATCAGAAGAGATGTCTCCTTACAAAGCAGTATAAAAGTGTATGAACTTCTTTTGGTGCCTGTTTCATATAACCAAAGGTTTATCAATATTCATCAATAATACATTCACCTACAATGACTGTGAATAATGTGATGTTTAATATTCCCTAAATTTTTTAGATAACCTTCGTGAAAAGTCATTAATTACAGTATTTATCTGCTATGCAAAAAAGAACATGATATAAAATGACAACTCAATTTTTCTTTTGACATTTCAAATACAACTAGGTCACATTAATCAATCAGTAATGTGCTTATCATATACTGCAGTCAATTATATCCCAACTATCAGTGACAGTTTTCTGGCTTGCAATCTGGACACATATACTGTCATGAGAACTTCATTTTTTTAGCCCTTTTGCATTTTACAAGCAGTGCTATTGCTTGAAGCACATCATAAATGTACAAAAAGGGCATCAGATACTTCAAAGTCCCAATTCCATTTCTGTGTTATTAGTATATTTCCAAAGAATAAACTTTCAGTGCACTGAAATCCAAGAAAAATAAGATAAGATTCCCTTCTCTGGAGGGAAAGTTACACATTAAATAAAACTGACAGCACTACAAACAGAGCATTTGCATTTGCTGATTGCAAGGTAGCGATTATAGCTCACCACTTTAATGAAGTTATAAACTAGGTGAGTTTACTTCTTTGGTTTATTGCATCATGATAACCTTTTATTTTGGAGTTGTAGCCATATAAACTACGACTATTAATGGTATCTCTGTCAAAGACATTATTAATACTGTTTGCCAGGACATATTTATATTCTGGTCTATCTGTAAAGATGAGACAGTCTCCCAAATGAACTTTGACACAGTTTTAAATAGAACTTCTCACCTTCAGACAAATCATATAAATCTTAACCTTCCTGTTTTTACTGAAATTACTCTGAATGAGTGATACACTCATAGATCTTAGATACAGTATTTCTCCACTGGAAAATGCTGACCGTTGAATGGTGTAATTGATTATTTCAACAATACCTGACTCTAATCTCCCTTGAAAATACTTTCTGATGAGGAACAACAGAACATATTCAATTTTTTGGAGGAGGAAAATATTTTTTTAAAATAAACTTCTTTTCAAATATTTAAAGTGACTTAA